>CALYLW010001578.1:69241-185277 GCA_944989445.1 Ampullaceana balthica
GCATCACTTAAGAGGGTTTTTTCGGTCCCATTTCCTTACTAATCCCTTTTGTAAAAAAAAGGGATCATTTTCTCTAAAATACGCTATCGTTCAACCATTGTCATAAATAATATTTCTTACCTTGTAGTCAGGGCTTCGACGTTTAACATGATTTTTTTAAAACAGATTTGATAAGTGTTCGTTGCTTCTCACAAAAATAAAAAAAATATTAAAAAAAAATCATAATAAAATGTAAACATTTGAGTTTTATGTAATGTCAAGGCGCTTGTAAGTTGTACGAATTTTAAAGACTCAGGAAAAAACGTTTATTGCGCTACACTAATGAAAATAATTCAGAGAGCAACTAGTAATATTTAGTATGCCCAGATAACCTAATTCCTCTCCTTGATTAGCTGTGATGTCATGCATAATTCACACAAGTGATTTATGGTCAAATCTAACAAGCGATATGTTCTTGGCTTATGTCATTACATTCTCTCTCTCAGACATTGGCAATATCGATTTGGGCTGGGAGGGGGTAAAGGTTAGATAAACAACATCGGCCCGTCTCACAAACCAGCTATCTCAATGTGGTCGGCATTTCAAAGCCAAGTTAGATTAATTTCATTTAAATAATGAGACGAGTCTACATGGTTTATTACCGCGTGGTAGATGTTTGCCGTATTCTGCTCATTTTCAGAAACAAAATATTTTCAGTTGAAATGATTTTTGTTGAAAAAAAAGTATGAAAATACATAGTATTTTGTCGGAAACATGAGACGATCATGTGATAACCATATTTATTCTAAATGATGTACGTATTTCACGGTATTTTTATCCTTATTATATTTCCAATTTTAATTTGTATTGAATGTACAGAATACAATGAAAAGGGAATTTATTCAAAGTCAAAATACTTCAAATAGTGTTGTTTGTTTGTTTTTTTATCTACAGCGAATGCAGCGATACAAACAAGTGATCCTTTGCCCGTAACTCCATAATTCCACCACCAAGTAGGTTTGCTTTAAACCAATGATAAATATGTATAAATTTATAATAAAAATAATAAATCGATAACGAATAAAAACAATTATCACGCTGATCACTTTGACACTTCTTTATAAAATGTAATTGAATCATTTCTTTTTATAAATAAACACTTAAAAATATAAAATCTTTGCATGCATACTTTGTAATGCAATAATAAAATGTTGACGTTTATCTTTATGTTATAACTTATATAAAGTTGTAAGTCCAAATTGTTTAAAGTTAGTTTCACATTTTTTTATTGTAAACTTTGATTTCAGCTTGTACACCAGTCGTTGATCTCATTTACGTCTTGGATTCCTCCAGTAGTATCGGACAAACAAACTTCCAGAAACAGATCAGCTTCGCTATAGATTTGGCTTCAAACTTGACAATCGGGCAGCAAGATGTCCGTGTCGGTGCTGTTGTTTTCAGTTTTGATCCAGTTAAATATTTTGACCTTAAAGACCATCTATCTTTTTCCGACATTAGCAAGGTATTGATATTATTTTTATAAAAAAAAGTATTGCTATAGATGAAAGATGTTTTAAGCAAAAGTTTTTTAGATCATCATTAAGTCTTTTTATTAAAAAAAACCTCTAGCTTCATCTGTGTAAATAATTTTTATAATATATTACCATAACATTATGCACATATATAAAATACAGTAATTGTTTGTGACTGTGTGTTGCATACATTTATAAATCGATTGAAGGATCTGACCAAACTTGACATATATATATATATATATATATATATATATATATTATATATATATATATATATATATGTATGATATATATACATTGTATCTTTATTGAAATTTAGAGATGTTTTAAAATTTACGACCGTTTTGGCGCTCATGCATTATTTTTTTAACGCAATTTCCCTTGGAAAAACTGCATTATAGATTCGAAATGTCTGTCAAGCTTGACAATGCAACTCCTCCTGAACCATACCAGATAGAGGGTTCGGGACTTTTGCATATTTGCTAAGGAGGTCTCAAGGATGCGCAATGGCCCAAAAAATACCCAAAAAGTTTAATAGATTTCCTGGGAAAATAAAAAAAATATATCAGTATTTTGTCAATTTCTCTCACCATAAGATCTATTGTGTTGAAACAAACGTCAAACAATAGCTAATAATATTTAGAACAATGTTGGCTATGGAATTATGTTGCAATCGGTCTTCGTTCGACTCCCGTAATTTTAGAAGCAATTTTTTAAAGCAATTGTTTTGTTTAGTTTCAAAATTATTGATTTGAAATTACCTTTAATGGGTTTTCCCGCTTTGTGAATGCTTATGTTAGATTGTTGCGTGGTGCGCATTATATTGACACCATCTTTTTGTGATGTAGCGTGAGGGGATATGACGTCATATTGTGTTTCAGAATTACTTATTTGATTCGACTTTATTGTGACTTAGAATTATTTACCTTGATAATAAATCGGAAATTCCTTGTTTGGAAATTGCGTTTAAATACTCATTCGAGTTGTTATTCCTTGTTTCTAATTAAATACCTTTAAGGAAACACAATATTTTTAATCTATCTACCGGGTGGTTAGATGGATCGAGACCAAAATTAGTTTACAAAAACTTCATTTCATATATAAACTGCTATAAGAAATGTAATTCTTAATACTCACTTATTTGTCGCCAGGGGCCAAAAATATTGTTTTTCCTTATATGAGTTATGTAAAAATAATATTTTGAACATAGGCCTAGGGGCCAATGGCTGGGTAATGACCAAAATTATTCAATAAAAACGTGATGGTCAATATTAAAATAACATAATTTATTGAACTCCTAATTTTTTTAAAGAAATGTTTAAGACGTTATTCTCTATATCATTTTACAAGTTTTAGACCAAGATGGACACCATACAATAACTTTAAACACTAACATTTGGTTAGTTTTAGACCAAGATGGACACCATACAATAACTTTAAACACTAACATTTGGTTAGTTTTAGACCAAGATGGACACCATACAGTAACTTTAAACACTAACATTTGGTTAGTTTTAGACCAAGATGGACACCATACAATAACTTTAAACACTAACATTTGGTTAGTTTTAGACCAAGATGGACACCATACAATAACTTTAAACACTAACATTTGGTTAGTTTTAGACCAAGATGGACACCATACAATAACTTTAAACACTAACATTTGGTTAGTTTTAGACCAAGATGGACACCATACAATAACTTTAAACACTAACATTTGGTTAGTTTTAGACCAAGATGGACACCATACAATAACTTTAAACACTAACATTTGGTTAGTTTTAGATCAAGATGGACACCATACAATAACTTTAAACACTAACATTTGGTTAGTTTTAGACCAAGATGGACACCATACAATAACTTTAAACACTAACATTTGGTTACACATAAATTAAACTCAAATCATAGTTCGTAATCATTTGCTTTTGGGATGAAACCTGTATTTAAATGTCAATTGATTTTAAAGTAATGATTCTACATGTGGAAGAAAATCAGAAGCCCCGAGCCTAATGCTCTTTATGGGTCTTCCCGAAGACCCTCTCAGCGATCTGGCCCCCAAAGGGGACGTAACAGCTGAGGAACCCCCCCCCCTCCCTGGAAGCGGTTGCTTCCGAAGCGGCCACCTGGGCATCCAGGACATAGAGTCGAAAATGTCTCCCATAAATTGGCCTCACAAGGAGGGATGGAATTCCCTATTACGACCCATACCACTTTGGCGCTACCCCCGCAAAGCGATCGAATTATTTACTTTATTCTGGGATGTTCTGGAAAATTTATAAAAAGTGTATTTAAATTCTAAAACTCTTTTAAAAGAGGTTTTCATTTAACATATTTTACAAAATTGTACCTATTACTTATCAGAATATAAATTCAAAAGTAGTAATATTAATTGTACCACTTTATTTTGGGTTTATATAATTATTCTAGTAAATCCTACAGTTTATATTTTCAAGATTTCCGTTAATATTAGTACAATTTTTAAAGTTTTATCCCAAATATTGTAATATTACGGATGTAATTTAATTTTATTATTCACTTGATTCAGGGTTGATTTCAAATATTCTAGAAATTTGACTTTGTTTTGCGTTGGATCACCCTTATTTATTGGTGGGCATGGTTGTCGACCGGCAGCGCACTCGGCATTCGTACCGAGACCTAATAGAGTCACAGGCTCGAGCCTCACTGATGGCTATTTACCCCTAGACCACCAGCCCTGAATGGGCACCCATCAGTTGGTGAAAATACAAGCAGTTGCGCTTTTGCTAGCAACACAATCCCCCTCTATGAAAATAGGACTTTACTTTCTGAATTATATTTTGTTTAGAAAACCTCACGAATAGAGTGGGTCCCCTTCAAGAAACGTCTTAAAATTAAATTGAATAAGGGTTAATAGAAGAGAATATATTTGTAAGCTTTAGATAGAGATCCCATGACGCAAGGGGATCGCACTGGGTAGGGTACACAATGGGATCAATAAAACAGGCCAGGTAGAAGCTAGTTTATCTAATATGCAACATAAGAAAATCAATTGATTTAAAAATAAAACTTAGACAAAGCATTTAGATGCAATGTCGCTGATGAAATCCAAAGTACCGTTGAGGGTCGGGTAAATCCGAAGCGACCGTTGCGTCCCCCTCAGTTTACTAGCAACGCCATTGAGCTGTGCCGGTTTTGGGCCAGGAGCGCCAGTACGATTTAGCAAAAGGAACCACAAAGAACGCAGCGGACGCCAGCTCTGAGGAAACCTTCCAGTGGGGGTTACACCCTAGGTAGGTCATTAATGATCCCCCGCTTAGCGGCGGTCCATACCATTGAGACTTGAATGCTTTGCCGGGGTGACCCAAAGTTGTTGCGGGTCTTAGTAGAGACATTCCACCCCTCCTCGTGAGGTTAATCGACATTCTGTCCATGATGACCATGTGGCCGCTTCAGAAGCGACTGCTCCGGGGGGGGGGCAGCTCTTACGTCCGCTGGGGGGCAGATAGCTGGGGGGAGGTATTTCAGGAAGACCCATGAAAAGCACTAGGATCGGGGCTTCTGATTTTCTTCTACATGTAGGTCATCATTAACAATAAAACTTATGAATATTTAAGATTTTCTTATGTTTGATATGTCCTGCATATAATTCCAACATCAAATGTAAATATTTTATTTTCAGAATCTTAGTGCTATTACATATAAGGGCCATGGGACAAGGACCGACAAAGCTCTGGACCTCATCACCAACGATGGAATGTTTACTCCTGCCGCTGGTGCCCGCGATGATTCTTTAAAAATTGTTATCGTACTCACTGACGGCAAATCTGTCAACCAGACCAAGAGTAAGTTATTTAAAATGTTAATAAAAACGCTTCGAGTCACTATGTTGTAGCAATTCATTTTTTAAAAAATACACACTTGATAATAATTATATTCATATATCTAATATGTTGCAGATATCTTATTATTCAGAATTCCTCGCTCTTAACATTACAATGCATTATTGTTATTTTAGAAAAAAAAACTTTTTACTTACATTAGTGTACTTAGAGCTTAATTTAATTATTAAAGTTATGTAGCTATTCAAATATTAAATGTGTGCTTAAATTTAAAAATCAAAGCATTTCATATGTTTTCATTAGCTAAATTTAAATTTAAAATATTACTCTGCGTAACTTTAAGAGCATATTTAATGCCCATGTATACACAAACAAACAAATTAGTCATGAAGCCCATAAACAGATATTTAAGAAAACGAAACAGACTAAAATTAAAACCGTTTAAAAGAATAAAAGGTGTGGGGGGGGGGAGACAAACTATTTTTATCCATCAGTAAATTCCATTTTTATTTAAAAATTTGATGATGACTATAACATGTTCTGTTAGTTGTTTTTTTTTATCCTACACTGCAGATAACATGATCAAAAAATATTTTTTCCGTGATGCAATTGTATGTTCATTATTTAATTCCCAACTTTCTGAAAGGTGTGTTCCCAGAAAGGGCAATAGTTTTAAGATTAACTCTGGAATTAAAATAAACTTCCTGTATTTAAAAGTGCAAATTTTCCATCAACAAAGTGTGCGCACTTTAAATTTTTTTATGTAAAGCTTTTTTTCTTGAACTATTTTTCTACCAAATATTTTCATTCTATTTTTTTGAAGATAGCATATTTTTTACTTTTAATATTTTGTTTTCAGCCCAAGAAGCTGCCACCCGTCTCAAGTCTCAAGGGTATACCATCTACGCTGGAGGTATTGGGGCTGCTGTAAACTCTGAGCTTTTGGCTATTGCAAGTGATTCTAGTACTGTCTTCAAACCTGACAGTGATGATGCTCTGGGACAAATTATAACATCCGTGACCCAACAAACATGTCCATAGATGGTATAAAACAAAGAAAAGAAAACAAATTGTTTGATTTTATGGTTGCTAGATACGTAATGTTTAAATATAATTCTGCGCTCATGTTAATATCCGACTGCATGATTATTATAATGTCCACAAATTTTCAGCATCTAATCATTTCATTCTAATTTTTTTCTCACTATTACAGGTGACACAGGGGCGGACAAATAACAGTTTACAAGATAAGACTTTGCAATGAAATTCTAATTATATATTTATTTTTTAAATAATTCTCTGAAATTTCCGATCTTCTTCTTAAAATGAGAAGAGCAATTAAATGAAACAAGTCTTCTACTTGGATATACAATTTTTTAATAAATTAATTCAATAAAAACAACGTATCATTATTTTGTGTCTATTTTCTATTTAAAAAAATATTTATGACTGTTACAATCTTTTTTGGGGAAAAAGTATTTGAAGTAATACTTATTATCTGTTATGTAATGAATGTTATCTGTTATGTAAAAGTTATCTGAAGTCATTGTGTTTTATGATTTAATATCTCGACTCTTGCCTTGTGGCTTGTGTTATTTGTCTGCCTGTATCCAATGTTGAAATATTTTGTTTTATAATTTTTCGTCCCGTACGACTCGCCCCAGAACAGTTCGAACCTGCCGATTCGGCCACATGACGTTTCGAACCCGGTCGATTCGACATCGGACTGTTCGAACACGAACTATTCGATCTCGGACAGTTCGACAAGAGGTTTCGTCCCCATTTCGTTTCGATCCCAGATGGTACAACCCTTTTATACCTACATCTTAAATTACTTTTCTTATATTGTTATTATCTTATTTATTTATTATTTTAACATTTTAATTTGGGTACACAAAAATTATAGTCTAATATTATTTTCTATAAAAAATGGGCCAAAAAAGTTGTGAAAGAGTTATTTTTAACGATAAATCCATGATAAGATGATAAAAAAAACTATATACACTGACAACCAGTCAACATTAAATGCGAATTTATGATTGTGTTAAATGTATTCCATGGTAGATTTCATTTTACGTTATCACATAAATAATTTCTGAGGAACTAAATTTTGAGCAACTATAGTTCCTCGTTTATAAGCCCCCTAAAAGCGTCGATAGAAAGTCCTTCCAAGCCTGTTCCACCTTACAACCATCACTATGTTAATAGCGTAGAGTGGAGACTGTATACATGTTAAAAGTATCATGATGTTTTGACCCCGGATGATTCGACACCATATGGTTCGAGCCTGCCGATTCGACAACACGAAGAGTCCCTTATAATGACGTTTCGAGCCCGGACGTTTCGACCCTTTCATTTCTACATCGTATAATGTATTATTTCTAATCTTTTATCCTTTATTAATTATAATAAAAAAATATATATTTTAACTATAGAAGCATAATTAAGTTACTTTTAATCCATGATTGGAAGATAACAAAAAGTATATATACTGACAATCAGTCAACATTCAATGCGATAGCATGATGGTGATATATGCAGTATTCCATTTTAGATTCCATTTTTTCGTTATCACATACGTACTTTCTGAGTAACTTATGTTGAGCACATATTTTTTACAATATTCTCTCCTCCGCCGATCCCATGTAAAGAAAAATGCCATATGGCCAGATAGTCCTTTATAAAGGTACATATATTCTCTATGCCCCCACTCCCATTATTTACCTTTTCTATAACTCTCGCCAGCACGCGTTGTCCTGTTGTCGTCACCTAGTCTAGTCCTCGCAACATGTGCGAGCCAACGTCCATTCCCTGGTCTTGCTATATCTCTCCTGATAAGTTAAACCTCAAGCCAAGTAACCACAGTCTTCCGTATCGCAACGTGCTATTAATAGACTATCTCTGGCTTTTTATTTTGTTTTCAGTATTTATACTACATTTTTTACATTTCGTCAGTGGTCAAACCATCCATGGTCGGAAATGTCCTGGAGTCGAAACGTCTTATGGTCAAACAGTCCGAACCGGAATCGCCCGAATTGCCCAGGCTTGAAACGTCGTGGATAGAAAAATCCTATGGTTGAATCGTCCAGTTCAAACAGTCTCTGATCGGATATCCAACAACCAATAACATTTGAGAAATGAAGAAATGCATGTCTGCTTTGGCTTTAAATAAAGCACTAGTAGTTAGTGAAAAAACAAACATGGCAAGCTGTAATGATTTTCTCTTTGCTTTTTATCAAGTTTCTAATGTGATGTAGTGACATTAGTATGTGGAGTGATCGCTAAAAATGATAACGTATTTAACTACAAGGTAGTATTCTTTTTCATTTTCATCCATCACAGATTTCACAGTTCTTGAAAGTTCTTTCTTCTAACTTGGTAATTCGTAGATATGTTTGCAAGTTTATTGATCGCATACAGCTGTATTTTAAGATCATTTTATGGGAAAAAAAGCTACACATTCGATGCTTGACGACTAGTTCTTTTTTAAAAAAAAATAAAAGAAAGTGATTTAAGTCGTCCGTCACAGTTTGTTTAATCTCTGATATAAAGAAAAGACAACACCAAACATTTAAGTCGTCCGTCACAGTTTGTTTAATCTCTGTTATAAAGAAAAGACAACACCAAACTTTGCTTATTATTTAATCTCTGTTATAAAGAAAAGACAACACCAAACGTCGCTTATTATTTTAAATTACTTTATATACTGCAATCACATAAGTTGCTCTATTATGCATTACCAAAAAGTATTAAAGTTTTATGAACGTTCACTAACAATATGTCAAAAGGTATGTTTACTTTGAACATGAATTGTATCAACATTAAATGACTCCTTTATATCTTCGCTAGGGAATTACATTTACTACTACTTTTGTTTATGCTTTTTTTTTGTCAAATTATAATTCATTCTGTTTTCGCTTTGCTATTCACACCAATATATAATATATATATTTTACAATTTTTTAATTAGGTATTAATATAATTAAATGCATGCATTTATAAAGATATGTATTACTATTTTAAAGTGATTTGCTATGACCCCATCTGCTTGCTGGACAAGTGCACTATAAAACTTCTAAAATTATTATTACCATTATAATTATTTTATATGAAATAACAGAATAATAGATACGAACCGCGGCGTAGCTTTCGCTGCAGACTTGCTAATAGATAGTGCAGAAAAAGGGAGGAAGAACAGACCCAAACTACATCACCAAGAAATCAGAATAATGCGAGTTAACCTCTAGGGTGAACCGTCGACGCATTGTTGGTCTCGAAACATGGGCACTTCGGTTAGCTATTAGCCCCCCCCCCTTTTCCACCATCCTTCACAACCCCAGCTTGCCAGCCATAAACTCTATTTGCCCGACCCTTTTCGAGGGTCATTCTTCAAGCTTATTTGCACTCGTCTTGTGCTTGTTCTGGTAAATTAATTAAAGAGATTCTTCTGTGGATCCGTTCGTTCATAGGAGTGTTTTGGAAAAGCGGTTGTACATGTTTATCAGGATAGTGGCAAGGTGACGTCACATCGGTGTGCTAAGGTGGCTGTGAAATTTGTGTGGACAAGGACATACCGACGTTGTAAATGAATGGCAGCAGAACGTCATCACGTGTGAGAGGCAAGTGAACTTCGTAATGGCCATGATCGGAAGGACCGCTAAACAGCAGGTATATTGACAAATGTTGACCTGCATTGTAAACTCGAGGAGAGCCATGAAGACTTTCTCGGAAGTAAATGATGATCCTGGCTGGAAGTATTTAGGACATCGTGAGAATTTCTGCCTCGCCACCATATACTCCTGAAGTATTCCTGTACTGAGCGTATTGTTGAGTAGAGTGTATGACTACTATTCCGTAACTGAGAACAAAGGAGATCACGACGCTGAGGTTATCCCAATGTTGAGAAACAAAGTTTACAACCATGTTGTGAAGTCATGTTCGCAAAGTAAGGGGGAAAAGAACAGGCACAAACAAAAACATTTTTAAAAAAATTAAAATATAATGTCTTAGCTGGGGCTTGAACCCAGAACCTTCCGCGTGTTAGGCGAATGTAATAACCACTACATTACGAAATGCTGTCTGTATAGCACAATGAAAGTGAACTCAAGAAGCATTGTTGGTCTCGATGCCCCCCCCCCTTTTCCTACACATTTGCTTGCCAACCATAAACTGATTGCTTATTTGCACACACTCGCTCGTGATTTGGTAAATTACATAAATAGTTATATACATTTACAAAGCACTTTGCTCTTTTTATAAAGGACCAACTGTGAAAAACGCAGTTTATTGCTAAGAAATATTTTCAGACAGCGTGAAAATTTTAGAAAGGAAAATTATTATTTTTCTAAAACTAAAGCACCGTCAGAAAATAATCCAGATTATTGATCAGCTTACAAGTGTCTTCTTGAGCCCCGATCTTTATAATATAGCTGTTTAATCTCTTTCAGATAGATTTGAAAAGAATAGAAATACAGTGGTACCTCGAGATATGAATGCTTCGAGATACGAAAAATCCAAGATGTGAACGGCCGCTCGAAGAATGATTTGTTCTAAGATACGAAAAACTCTGGGATACGAAAATCGTGGATCTGAGAACAATGGGCATCCCCTGACTGCATTCAAAGCGCCACCAACAGTTCTTGCGCAGTTCAATGACATGTGACTGACTCATTTCAGAAATATTGTAAATTGCAGTCAAAAACAAGTTTCCTTGGATCAAGAGAACAATAGTAAACATAAGATAAGAAGGTGTTAGTGGAAGTGAGTCAAAGAAAATGAAAGGTTAAACATAAAATTTTGTCATTGAAATGCCAAATAAAAAATGTACATAAGTTTAAGTGTTTTGTTATCTTTGTTAAGTGTACAGTTAAACTAAATGTAAGTGTTTATTTAGCATTAATTCATGCAAAGGTTTAAAATAAGTTATTATTTTCATAAAGTCAAGAGTTTCGCACGTAATGGCGGAACGGATTAACTTGGTATCTCGAGAAACCACTGTATTATAGAGGGGGGAATTTTTCGTGAATAGATACGTTAATTTCAATATATATGCAGATGATAAATTTGTCCAATTAATAAAAGCACAAAGCATTACCTAATGTTTAAATGTTTCATATGAAACATTTGGTTCGAAGGCAATCATAAACATCTGAATGTTTAGTGATAGATGGGTTGAAATATTTACTATAATTCAATTGAGGAACAGCAAGGAGAGATAGTCTTAGAAGTATTTAATTTTAAAAAAACTAGTCACAAAGTAAAACATACAATAGTGAGGTATACATTCTTTTAACAAGAAGACATCAACATCACAAATAATTGATTGCTAGGAGCACAAGAGAAACCATTTCCTATTTTTTTATAAGTAATAAAAAATGAAGACAACAATATACACACAGATCATGTAGGGGGACCGCACAAACATTTTTGGAACACATAATCTCACTCTTTACATTTTTTACACACCAATAGTTAACATTAGACATGCGACAGTATTATATTTTAAGTCACAAACACAAGCACCGTTATTGAAAATATAGGAGAAAACGCCTGAAGGGTAATTAAAAAAAAACATCAGCACATTCATAAGTGATTTTTTGTAATTTGTAAAACGTTGATTTTTACTTCCCCTTAGGGTATGCTCTATTTTCACTTTGCATCAAATTTTCACAAGTGACAAAGGGGAAGTAAAACTCTAAGTTTTATAAATTACGTACCAAGCTAGACAAGCTCAGAGTGTATTTAAGCACAAATAAAGCAACAAACATTTTGTGTCTGGGGTATAAGAATCACTGAGGTAAACTGCAATTACACGTGAATGTAACCAGTTAACTCGTGGAGTCATATTATAAACGCTGGTCACGAGTTCACGGTGAAAACTAAGCTTGTTTTTTACGCAGAGGTCGAGATATGACAGCCCTGGGGACTAGATAGATGTAATTGCACTACCGTTTATTAACGAAAAGTAGACTTTGCTGGTGTAGACTAGCCTAAGAGAGTCAGCATTGAAAACCATGATGTGGAAATAAATATATGCAGCTAATGTACTGCTAGTGTATACCATACTATGAAAGCCATCCTTGAAGACCATTATGCAAATATAAATATACAGCTATTGTACTGCCAGTTTAGACTGGACGAAGAGAGTCAAATTTGTGTAGTATTGTGGGAGATATCAGTTATATACACATATATTATATATGATATATGTGTGTGTGAATAAAGTACTTGTTATGATACACTGGATTCATACTTGTCACTGAACGGCAGAGAGAAAGACTGGGCAGACTCGGTGCAATGCAACCGTATACAGAGACGTAAATATTAGCACATTCCGTTGACAGGTTTAAAGAACCATGAAAAAATGCAAATCTTACATTAAATAGAAATGGAAACGGAAATATACAATTAAACAAATGCAAACATGTTATGTAGAAAAATAACACAGACAACAATAAAAGACTCAAGAAATCAAGAGACAAACAGATTTACTAAGACAACTTTTTTTTATAACAGCGCGGCGTAGCATACGCCGCTAATGATTTAGTAACGGGTGAAGACTTCCTGAACGACACAGTTGTCAAAATGGGGTCGGTTTGGGCAAACGCCTGTGAGTGAATGAAAAGAAGGAACTCTGGAGAGACCCGCGGCGTATCACCCGTAAAAAATGACGGAAGTTTTCAGCTGAAATCTATTTATTTTGAAAAAATGCACTTTTTTAGGGCGCCTACGGCGCCCACCTTTTTTCGAAATCCCAACTAATTTGTCCTTGTTTGATCAATACGAAATATTAAACTTTCTGAAATGTACACAAAGTATTTTATAACTTTTTACATTGTTCCCCTTTTTACAAATTAAAATATCATCAAAAACAATGACATCATATAATTTTTTTACAGCGCATATTTAATGTTCACACCTTTTGATGCATTGGTGGAGTAATTTGGTGCGCTGCTTTCTAAAATTAGTATCTGTTGAACATACTTGCAGCTTGTCTCGCAGGGTCCGACCACGAAGAGAATTATAGATATAGATAACATGTATTGCATTGCATTCTTTATTCTACGCTAAAATTATAATATTTATAAATATTTCTTGAAACAGAAAAATAATGCAAAGTGACACTGATACGTTGTTTTCATTGAAACAATTTATTCAGCAACTTTATAGACAAGTAAATGACTTTTTAAAATAAAATTGCGTTGGACATTCTAAGAATCTCCACTCATCATGTTAATGTTTGATATAGAGTGTCGCGGGACGTATTATATTGAACGACCTTTTTAATACTTTCCTGTTGTGCGATTCGGTACTTATTACATTGACGTTACTTTTTAAAAATATATTCCCGATTGGTGTGCATTATATTAAACATGTTTTACGACACATAACTAAAATTTTGTATTTTTGGATTGCCTTGCGCTGCGTATTTGAAATTTACAGTCAGAAGAGACCGTTAGTTCCAAATTTATGAAAATGTAAAAGTTTAAAATGAAACAGGAACGTTAAATCGTAGGTGAAATCGATTATCTCGTTGTTCGCCATGACTATAAGACTAGGGTGCTTAGTTTAAACTTAGCGAATAGCTTTGCCTAACTTGATGCATATCTTTGCATAACTAAGCAAGGACTTTTACCTTCAGCTGGATAAAGAGAGAGTAAGATTCAAAGAGATTCGAACATTTGCTAAGAAAATGCTCAATTTGTTTGTAACTCTACACAGCCAGTAGTTAAACACAATATTTGGAAATCTTAAATGTTTACAGCCAAAACTTATATCAACTTTGTATTGTATAAAACAACAAAATTGAAATGTTATTAGAGCTTGAAGAGAGTGATTGATTCAGTGGTTACTGTAAATGACTACAATTCATCAGAACAAGCACAAGACAAGTGCAAATGAGCATGACAAATGTTTATGGTTGGCAAACTAGGGATGTGCAGGTTGGGGGGGGGGCTTGTCTCAAGATCAACAAAGCGTCTGCAGTCCTCCACCCGACATTCACCCGTTGTTTTTATTTCTGCATGCTGTAGTTTGTGTCCGTTCTTTCCAGCCTTTCTCTGCACTATCTATGAGCAAATCTGCAGCTTATGCTACGCAGCGTGTTGTATCTACTACAATATAATATTCTAAACTCTTGAATGTCTTACATCCTTGTGTACAACATAGATCCTGGTATCTGCTACAATATAATACACTAAACTCTAGAAAACGTTTGGATGTCTTACATCCTTGTGTACAACAGAGATCCTGGTATCTACTACAATATAATACGCTAAACTCTAGAAAACTTTTGGATGTCTTACATCCTTGTGTACAACATAGATCCTGGTATCTGCTACAATATAATACGCTAAACTCTAGAAAACTCTTGAATGTCTTACATCCTTGTGTACAACAGAGATCCTGGTATCTACTACACACTTACATCCCATAATCTAAGAGAAACATGCATAGGTTAATCAATGTCACAAACATGCCTGGGTTAATCAATGTCACAAACATGCCTGGGTTAATCAATGTCACAAACATGCCTGGTTTATCGATGTCACAAACATGCCTGGGTTAATCAATGTCACAAACAGCCGGGGGTTAATCAATGTCACAAACATGCCTGGGTTAATCAATGTCACAAACAAGGACATTTAAAAAATGTTATTAGATCTTGTATTGTGATGAAATGTATAATAAATACATGAATTATAAGCTCTAGACCAGGGGTCGGGAAACCATGGCTCGCGAGCCAGATGTGGCTCTACTGATGGCTGCATCTGGCTCTCAGAAAAATGTGCGCTTATTTAAAAAAAAATAAAGGGCTATTCAGACTCAGTTGATTTACCAAATTAAATTGCATATAAAAAAACAGCAGAACAATGTTATTAAAAATGATTTCAGAGCC
The DNA here is from genome assembly GCA_944989445.1 of Ampullaceana balthica. Taxonomy (NCBI): domain Eukaryota; kingdom Metazoa; phylum Mollusca; class Gastropoda; family Lymnaeidae; genus Ampullaceana; species Ampullaceana balthica. The sequence goes on from CALYLW010001578.1 coordinate 84,478, forward strand.
ATAGTTATTGTACTTTTAGTGTTGACATTATACCAAATGCACACATTTACTTGAATTTTTAGTTTCAAACATAATGTATGGCTCTCAAATAATTACTTTTCAAAATATGTCATGTTTATGGCTCTTTCAGACAAAATGTTTCCCGACCCCTGCTCTAGACTCTAGACATTGTATTGTTAAAACAAGAAAACACAAAAAGTCAGTGAGATTTATAATTAAGAATTTGTGGTTTAGATATAATTACTAACAACATAGCTTAGGATTACAACTAAAAAGAAACGACAAACAAATGTTTTTAAACATGTTACTAAGGCCTTCATCAGAACGCATTTAAAACGAATCAGTTATTGATATTTATTATTATTTCCGTCAAGGTCTCACTCTACTTCTACTTCTATGGCATCCGTCCATCCTCATGGGATGATAGTGTGTACTCCTGCTCCTCTACCCCCTTCCCCTTTCTCCTGGCCCTTTTCTCCTCGCTCCTGGCTGTAACGGAAGCTTCCGCGACTTGAATGCCCTCGCGCACTGTTGCCCTCCAGGAGGTGCGCTCCACAGCAATGGTCTCCTACGTTTTATGGTCAATCTGCGCCAGAGTCATGTCTTTCTTGCAGACATCCTTGAAGCGCAAGCAGGGGCGTCCTCTCTTCCGCATACCAGTTGCCAGCTTGCCGTAAAGCAAGGCTCTTGGGATGCGCTCCGGGCTCATCCTGCGGACATGTCCCAACCACCGCAGGCGCCTCTCACTCAGGATTGAGTGCATGATCAGCATATGACTCCTTCTGAGTACCTCGACATTCGTGATCTTATCCTGCCACTTGATGTGCAGAATCCTGCGCAAGCATGGTAAGTGGAAGCTGTTGAGTTGCTTTGTTTGTTTGGCATAGGTCGTCCAGCACTCGGTGCCATAGAGGAGTGTGCTGAGCACGCAGGCCTGGTACACAGTGATTTTCATTCTATCAGTAAGCAGTGCATTGTTCCACACTCTTTGATTCAGCCTAGCCATTAATGATGCAGCCTTGCCGATTCTGGTTAAAATTTCCTTTTCCAGGGAGAGTATGCTTGTGATGTTACTGCCAAGGTAGGTAAAATCCTCGACAACATCCAAGGTGTTTCCTTCAATGGAAATTGCTGGGAAGCAGTCTGTTCCTTGTCTCATAATGTTGGTCTTTTTGAGGCTTATCGTTAGACCAAAATCCTTGCATGCCTCTAAGAACTTATTGACCAAAAGTTGGAGACCTACCTCTGAATGTGAGGTAAGGGCTGCGTCATCAGCGAAGAGCAACTCTCTAATTAAAACAGTATCCACTTTTCGCTTCGCACGGAGACGGCTGATGTTGTATAGATTTCCATCCGTCCTGGTATGGATGTTTACACCCTCGAAGCAGTCCTCGAAAGCATGACGCAGTAGCATCGAGAAAAAGATAACGAAAAGAGTTGGAGCAAGTACACAGCCCTGTTTGACTCCGCTACAAACTCGGAAGGGTTCTGAGGTGGCACACGGTCTCACTAGTGGGACAACAAATACTTATATTAAGAATCTATTTAACTTATACGTTAAGAAAAGCACAGATATTGTACAATAATCCATATCAAATAAAAACGAACATTTCAGAATGTGTAATTATCTAATGTTGTAAGAATAACTAAAACATTGATATCATTTTTTGACTTGATGGTACATAATGATAAAATAAAAATTAACTTTCCGTCGAGACTAGAAAAATAATTAAATTAACAAATTTAATATGAAGGAGTTCTCCAACTTTATTGTAATATGCAACACTATTGGTTTATTACAATCATAGAAAATGTGTATACAGTGGAACCTCGGTATAGGTCCTTAATTAGTTACAGACACTTTGACCTATACCACAAGCCAATTTCACCATATCAAATAGAAGTAACATGTTTCATCCTTTCCTATGGTAATAATAATTTTTATACATTTATTTACATGGTTGTATAAAATAATCTAAGCACTGCTTAATATACAAATACATAAATAAAAATAACTTTTAAAAATAATTATTCTTTTTGGGCCGTCAATAAAGTACGTCACGCTATTTTTGACAATTCCCCCCTCCCCCCTGTCATAAACTGTCACAAAACTTGGAACCCCCTTCCCCCCCCCCAAAGTACGTCACACTTTCAAACAAAAATGTGTTTTAATAACAAAATAATTAAAATTTAATATAAAACATAGTGACGTCAAACATGGCCGGACACCCCCTCCCCCCTGTCACAAACTGTCACACTTTCTTACACCCCCTCCCCCTCTCAGGAGCGTGACGTACTTTATGGACGGCCCCTTTCCTGTTATCCACATCAAATGCAATTTTTCAACAAGCTGTAAGGTCTCTGATCTTTGTTTTGTAATCGATTTAACCCCATTCGAACATTTAAAAGATTCTTTGATTTTCACAATCATAGAAATCGTCATTCTTGGCATGCTTCAATTAAGTCACGTGACACTCACGACAATTTCATCGTTATTATTGGCATGCTTCAATTAAGTCCTGCGACACTCACGACAAAAATTTCATCGTTATTATTGGCATGCTTCAATTAAGTCCTGCGACACTCACGACAATTTCATCGTTATAATTGGCATGCTTCAATTAAGTCCTGCGACACTCACGACAATTTCATCTTTATTCTTGGCATGCTTCAATTAAGTCCTGCGACACTCACGACAATTTCATCGTTATTCTTGGCATACTTCAATTAAGTCATGAGACACTCACACCAATTTCATCGTCATTCTTGGCATGCTTCAATTAAGTCCCGCGGCACTCACGCCAATTTCATCGTTATTCTTGGCATGCTTCAATTAAGTCCTGCGACACTCACGTCAATTTCATCGTTATTCTTGGCATGCTTCAATTAAGTCCCGCGGCACTCACGCCAATTTCATCGTTATTCTTGGCATGCTTCAATTAAGTCCTGTGATACTCACGCCAATTTCATCTTATATATCGATCTCTTTTTTAAACTTCATTGTGATTCTTACCATATTTGTTTCGTTGCTTTGATCCTCTTATTAACTTTCTTAGATCTCATAAGTGAGTTTTTTTTATAAAAAATTCAGAGAAAAACAAAACCACGTGACCATTTAGGGTCATTACGCGAATCCTTTACACTTTGGTGGCAACTAACACATTTCTCACGCTGCATTGTGATTACTACATGCTAGGCATGCGCGATCTTTCATTTTGACTTATAGGAGCCGTTCATAGATGACGTCACTCACGTAAACGAAAGGGGGTCACACATTTATGACGATATGTAACGAGGATACAGGGTGTGTTTTAGAACTGTGACGTCATATCAAAGAATACAACTTTAAAATAAAGTTCCACTTACACCTTGGACACCTTACAATTTTTATATGACTTTTTAAATGGCTTCACGCATGTTACTATACTAGAGTGCAACCCTCCACTTAACTAATAATACAAACTTAAATGACAATAAAGTGATTTGAAACTTGCTCATTTTCAAATAGGTAATTACGGCTCTTATTAAAAGGAGGGGCGAAACTTTTTGAAGTCATATTTGAGGTGGAGACAATGTGTGTCGAGGGGAGGGGGGGTTATGCCAAAATAGTGGTACGCCATTTATGGAAGTCCCCGTAAGAAATAAGTCATATTCAAAACAAAGCGCGTATACCAAGCAAAATGTTTCGCCTCAAAACAGGACGTACACCGAGCTGGACTTATACCAAAGCAGACGTACACCGATGTTCCCCTGTATTTTAATATTTAATGCAATTAGAGAATTTAATAGTCGTAATTTTCACAACTTAAATATCTTTGTAATTTTATATTACTTTATCTATATTTGTAAAAATCAAAGTATGTCTGTGTGTTTGTGTGTGTGTGTGTGTGTGTGTGTGTGTGTGTGTGTGTGTGTGTGTGTGTGTGTGCATGTCCTTTATAGCTGACTAAACTATTCATCCGATCGTCATGAAATTTTCGGAGACTGTTGAGTACCTACCTGGGATGGTAACTGGCAACTTTTGTTTCTAAATTTAACACTCATGGGGCCACGGGGGCCCATAATGTCATTTGTTGCTTATATGAGCTATATAAAGATTAGTTTAAGCGCTAGCTACTGTGTAAATTGTTGGATCTTAACCAAACTTTGTATGTGACAACATGATAGCCAACATTAAAATACTGTAGGGCACTGAACTGCAAATAGTCATTCCTTGGGGCTGGGGGACCAAAAATTCATATTTCTTAAACGTTTAAGATTTTATTCACCATTCAGTCATTAACAATCTTGACAAATAATGACACATGTATCCATTATTATACAAATTGAAATGAACAGGTGTTTTGAACTTTATATCTTACACTGATGGGCCCCGGGGCCCTTAATGTCTTTTTTTTGCTTATATTAGATATATACAAATTAGTTTATGCTTTAGCTACTGAGTAAATGAATGAATCTTAACCAAAATTTGAATACAAAAACTTGGTAGCCCATATTAAAATACTATAGGGCACATACCTTCAAATGTCCATTCCTTCGGGGCTGGGGGCCCCAACTGTCTTTTCTTCGTTTTGTTTAATGTATTTTCCCCCATGCAATTTTTCACGATCTTGAGAAATATATCTATGAGGAAACTTAATTAAAATGAAAAGGTTTTTAAAATTTAAATATATCACCGAATGGGCCCCGGGGCCCCTAAATGTCTTTTTTTCTTATATCTATATATATATATATATAAATCAAAGTATGTCTGTGTGTTGGTTATGAGCATGAACTTGATAGCTGACTAAACTATTCATCCAATCGTCATGAAATTTTTGAAGACTGTTGAGTAGCCTACCCACCTGGGATGGCAACTTTTTTTATAAATTTAACACTCATGTGGCACTGGGGGCCCATAATGTCATTTGTTGCTGATATGAGCTATATAAAAATTAGTTTAAGCGCTAGCTACTGTGTAAATTGTTGGATCTTAACCACACTTTGTATGTGACAACTTGATAGCCAACATTAAAATACTATAGGGCACTGAACTGCTAATATTCATTCCTTTGGGGCTGGGGGCCCAAAAATTCACATTTCTTAAACGTTTAAGATTTTATTCACTACTCAGTCATTAACAATCTTGACACAATATGACACATGTATCAATTATTATACACATTGAAATGAACAGGTGTTTTGAACTTTATATCTTTGCCAGAATGGGCCCTGGGGCCCTTAATGTCGTTTAAAAAAAATCTTATATGAGTTATATACAAATTAGTTTCTACGTTTGCTACTTAGTAAATGTATAGATCTTCACTAAAACTTTGCATACGAAAATTTGTAGCCTATATTAAAATACCAAAGACACTGAACTTCTAATGCCAATATCTTCGGGACCGGGGGCCCCAAATGTCTTTTTTCGTATATGTTTAAGATATTTTTCCTATTAACTTTTTAAAGATCTTGAGAAATATAGCCACAATAAAAATGAACTAAAATGAACAGGCTTTTGAAATTGATCTCTTGCACTGAATGGGCCGGGGGCCCCTTAATGTTATTTTCCCCCTATTTTAGGTATATAAAAAGTAGTTTAAGCGTTAGATAATGAGAAAATAAATGGATTTTGACCAAACTTAGAATATAAAAACTTAAGAGCCTATATTACTATAGGGCACTGAACTCTTAATTTCCATTCCTTCGGAGCTGGGGGCCCCAAAGTCTTTTTACTGAACTTTAATCATTGTTTTCCCTATTAAATTTTACACGATTTTGAGGAATATAGCTTGAGTACAATGGCAATAAAAAACTATATTATCACTCATTTTGGGGCCGGGGCCCTTAATATCGTTTCTTCTTTTGTACGCTATTTAATTATTAATTTCTTTATCCGTTTGCTATGAAACTTGGAATTTTTTTGTTACACTTCTACGAAGGTTTCTTAAGAATTGTTTTTAAACATACCACTCATTGGTTTCTTTAAATTTATTCATTTTTACTGAGATCGTTGTAACGCACGACGGGTCTGCTAGTTTTTAATAAATATTCCAATTTCTTAAACTGTATACACGTTTTCTTTTAACGCTAAACTATAGCAAACTATTCAATTTTACTGTGTGCCTATACTTCCTCCTGATTGCATCATAATTATACGATCCACTCTTCAAATCTTTTGCAAATTTTTACTGAAATACTTTTAACGTTCTTGTTACTGATTTCCAATTCACATTTACTTTTCTTTTTCTACTTCGATGAATTTCTCAGCCCATAATTGACCGAGTCATACGCATGCAATGGATCATAATAAATCAAAAGAGATTGTACCATTAACAAACTGCACGAGAGAGAACTCAAAATGCTACATATATCCCATATAATAAAAGGCTAAGTTCTGTCCCGTCATCTATAGCGATTGGTCTCTGAATCACACATGACTCCTACAGTCAATCATATCAAGTTTACGCGGACGTTCAAAACGAGTTATTTTTGGTGCAGTATTTCTTCCAAGACTTTATTTTGAGTTATGTGCGTTGGGATTTATAGTCAAAAGCTCTGTTTTTACGAGTTATTTATTTTAACTATAATGAATAGTATTTTTTACGTGATGCACATGTATGCCGGTTGAGACGGCTGTTGAGGGGGAGTTACAACATGCCACCGAACAGTGTCGGAACGTCCTTGGACGGGCTTGGTTTCTCGTTATTTAATAATGACATAATCATAAAATTTTCAGCCTCAAGCTTACGTGCTATTAACAGAGTTGCTATAAAAGATTAAGTCCACAGTCTACAAACTATTAACAGATTTGCTATTAAATGCCGTGTCTTCAAACTAGGAGATTTTCACCGATTTTGTTGTTTTTTCTGTTGTTTTTTTTAAAGGTTTACCGACTCCATTCTCACTTTATTAAAATATTAAAAGAATTTAAAAAAATAATAAACGTTGTAACAGTACTTGCAGGTCAAGTAAAAAGAACACACTGTGTTCTGGTTAACAACTGTCTTTAATCACTCTATACAATCCACTGCAATCAACTGTACAATCCGCATCGGTTGCCTCTTGACCCGTCTATCTCAGCTATCCCCCCAGTCCATGACCACGCACGCTTACAGTTAACATCACAAACCATGTGTTTCATACTAGTAAACTGGCATGCTCATACAAAAAAACAACACTTCTCTCACATCTCCCTTCTAACAAAACGAATGACCCAGATTATAATGAGAGAATAATACAATTCAAAATCATCGAACAATAATTATTTAGTACATGAATTCTAACACTGAATCTCCAAATGTATTTCAAAGCACAGAACACCTTTATGCCTCTTTATCTGGGTATCTCTTTGGTGGCTTCACCTGTCTCCCGTATCTTGTTGTTGTTGCTCCTGATGCTGTTGACTTGGCTTGCTGAGTTGCTGATGACCCATTTCTACCAACGCTGGGAGCGTGTTCTTCATGCTCTATTTCCGGTGTGTCATACTCAACAATATTTGTCACACCTCTCCTTCCACGAAATGCCTGTCTCAGCATGTTGTTGTTTCATTGGTATGTCATACAATCGTTAGTCTTAACGATGTATGACCTTGGCGTCGTTGCTGCCGACACGACGTCTGCTGGCCGCCACGAGCCTTCAGGTTTTTTTCTTCTTCTGAATCGTTGCTTTGCTGACACGCTGAGAGTGTGTATATCTGTTGATTCTGTCTGATTCCTTATAATATTTCTTCCGTTCTTGGGGCCTCTGATACTTGTTGCTTATTACGCCCACAATTTTAATTGGATTCTGCTTTTGACAAGCTTGCAGAACAGGGATAGGCTTTGAGTACCTCTTGACTATTTGAAACTCCAGCACATCTGTCTTGTCTGTCACAGAGCACTTGATTGATGTTTTGCCTACAACAAGCAATGTTTTTTCACTGTATGTAGTGAGCCTTGCTGTTGGTTTCTGCATTCTTCCCATTCTAAGACTGAACAATCTGTGTGGCACAATGTTTACTTGTGCGTCTGTGTCCAGTGTGAACACTACTTGCCTGTGTTCAAGCGTGACGACTGCTTTCTATTCATCACTCGTTGCGTGGACACACTTCCTATGCAGAATGTTTGATTATAGCCACGTAATATTTTAGTAGACGGTTGACAAATTTTACACGGTTTGATTTGCAGACAGGAGAAAAATGATTCAATTTTTCACAGTTGTCGCATAACTTCCCGTAAGCAGGACATTTTCTAGGTTCATGATTTTTTTTTCACAATATTTACATTTGCCTGATTGTATGTGTGTACTTGACCTTACACCTTGCTTGACATGTTGACTTGTTGTCATGTGTGTACTTGACCTTACACCTTGCTTGACATGTTGACTTGTTGTCATGTGTGTACTTGACCTTACACCTTGCTTGACATGTTGACTTGTTGTCATGTGTGTACTTGACCTTACACCTTGCTTGACATGTTGACTTGTTGTCATGTGTGTACTTGACCTTACACCTTGCTTGACATGTTGACTTGTTGTCATGTGTGTACTTGACCTTACACCTTGCTTGACATGTTGACTTGTTGTCATGTGTGTACTTGACCTTACACCTTGCTTGACATGTTGACTTGTTGTCATGTGTGTACTTGATTTCTCACATGCCTTTGAGTTCACAGCTTGAACATTATTTTCTTCATTTAAAGCTTTGTGTTGCCATTTCGATGTTTCCGCCGCATTGCATATAATTTCAGCCTTGTTTAAATTCATGTCAAATTCTGTCAGTAGTCTAGCCCTGAGATATTCTTTATTTACTTCTGCTACAATTCTGTCCTTTATTAGCGACTCTGATATATTTTCAAATTCACAAGACTTTGCTTTTAGTTTAACGTCTCTTATAAAAGTATCGAAACTTTCTCCGTCAGCTTGCTTTCTGGCGAAAAACACGTGACTTTCCACTGTAATACTCTTTCTTGGCAAACAATAACTCTCGAATTTTCGTAACAAACACTTCACTGTATGACACTCTGTGTCACAATCCTCACATTCCTGTCCAGACTATTGGAATGTATTGTATACTTCTACCGCTTCCTGGCCTATTACTCAGCATTGTCATGCTCTGCACTTCTTCGCTTTTTGTGTCGAGTCCACTGGCCATTTTGCATATCTGGAAAGACTGCTTAAATCTCTTTCAGTTGCTAGCAATGTTTCCATGTAGCTTCAGTGGTTTTAGCGGGTGGAGTCGGTCCATCTGACACCATGTAGAAGTTATGGCGCCAGTACATCAAATAGTCTTCAGGTCCTTTACTTCTGACACCATGTAATTGAATTTGTGGGTCAAGTAACAAGTCTTCAACACACAGTGGTCTTGTTAACAACTGTCTCTAATCAACTTTACAATCCACTGCAATCAATTGTACAATCAACTGTACAATCAACTGTACAATCAACTGTATAATCAACTGTACAATCAACTGTACAATCAACTGTACAATCAACTGTACAATCAACTGTACAATCAACCACCTCGATTGCCTCTTGACCCGTCTATCTCTGGTCAGATATCGCCCCAGTCCATGACCACGCACGCTTACAGTTAACATCACAAACCATGTGTTTCATACTAGTCAACTCGCACGGTCATACAACAAAACAACACTTCTCTCACAAAGTTAAGTTTGTATTTATTACATAAAGATTATGTGAGATTTGAGTAATGTGTGTCATTGATAACATGATTTATTTATAAGGCGTCGAATTTTCTTTTTTTTAATTTTTAAATGATGAAATTAATAGGAACATAAACCATGTTGTTTATTTTTTATATTAAGCAGTGCTTAGATTATTTTATACAACCACGTAAATGAATGTATAAAAATGATTGTTTGCCATGGAAAAGGATGAAACATTTTCCGTCTATTTCTTATAGAAAAAAAAATACGTTTGGTATATGTGAACAACAAATTTATGGCTAAAATGAAATTCTAAATTGTGGTGATATTTTTAAGAACCACTTCACATTATTATACTGTTATCCAAGAAATAAGTGTTTAAAATGAAATAAAGTTTTATCCCGGTAAAACAATCATGCTTTTCATCGACATTGTATCCTTATATTATCGAGTTCAAGTGGTTTGTCACTAGAATTCATCATAGATCACCGATATAGAAGTTTGTACTGTATTTTAACTTAAAATGTAGATGGGCATATATTTTTTAATTAAATATATACATTTATTAGTTTTAATTAAAAGTGAATTGAATAGGATATTAAAATTTATTTCATTTCTCAAATGTTGTATTTCAATAAATTCGTATAAGCTTTATAAATAGACACATTTAAGTAGCACACATTTTAATTTAAATCTCATAGAAGTTCAAATTATAGTTTAATTCATTTTAAAACTTAAGATGCTATCATTAATCTTCTCATCTAAGATTTTCAAGCCCAATTTCGTATTAAATACGTCAGCACTGGTGCTTTGTGGTGCGACCCAAGTTGGGATGAACACTTTTGTTGCACGTCTAATATGAAAAGGCAAAATAAAAAGTTACCCTCTACTTTAAAGATCGAAACGTTGTATTGTCTGTGCATCAATAACAGGGAATCAAAATTTGAGTTCAAATATATTGGTTAAGTTATATATTCGTAAAAATATAATTTACCTAAACACACAGAGAAACACACAGACATATTTTAATTAGTTCAACTTCATATAATTCTGTTTGTTTAAACTATATAAGAAATAGCTCCATGACCTAAAACCATGTGATCAAATCTGTATACATGACTAGGTTATGAGATGAAATTTTCTGTAAGGTTTTAGTTTGGTCTCTTGCAATGGTTTAAGGGAATCGAAATAGTTTAGTTTAAAACTAATCGTTAAATTTTCACTGCGTATTAAATAGTGTTATCAACAAAGTCAAGGTAAATTATTAATTACATTTTCTCTCTTACAGCAAGTTAATAATTGTATGAAATATTTAAATTTCATACAAACAGCGGCGTAGCGTGGGTATGTGCCGCCCGGGGAATAACCCAGGTTTCCCGCCGCCCCCCCCCGGGGAAAATACATATATGATTTAATGGGAAGACAATTGTTTAGACGGTAATAATAAGGACTCTATTCATTTTTATGTTTGTAATAAATTGAAGAGCTTTCATTTTTAAAAAAAATAATAAAATTGTAGTTTTCTGCTTTTCTTCGTGGCACAATGTTTGCTGTATAAATTTGTCAGCCATGCCATGATCAAAATCCAAAATAGCTATTAGATTACGTAAATGATGTACGAATATCATAACTGCCAAACCTCACTTGAATTTCTACAATAACCTCATCTTATGAAGAATACAACTAGCCTCTAAACTATTTCTCTACATAACATCTATCTATATATATAATTATCTTCGTGGTCGGACCCTGCGAGACAATCTGCAAGTATGTTCAACAGATACTAATTTTAGAAAGCAGCGCACCAAATTACTGCACAAATGCATCAAAAGGTGTGCAAATTAAATGTGCGCTGTAAAAAATAAATATATGACGTAATCTACTTGTTTTCGCTGATATTTTAATTTTTAAAAAGGGAACAATGTAATAATTTATAAAATACTTTGTGCACATTTCAGAAATGTTAATATTCCGTATTGATCAAACAAGGACAAGTTAGTTGGGATTTTGAAAAAGGTTGGGCGCCGTAGACGCCCTAAAAAAGTGCATTTTTCAAAATAAATAGATTTCAGCTGAACACTTCCGTCATTTTTTACGGGTGATACGCCGCGGGTCTCTCCAGAGTTCCTTCTTTTCATTCACTCACAGTCGTTTGCCCAAACTCACCCCATTTTGACAACTGTGTCTTTCAGGAAGTCTTCATCCGTCACTAAATAATTAGCGGCGTATCCTACGCCGCGGGTCAGCTAGTAACTTTATATTCGCTTTGATTGCCACAATGTTCTCTCTCGTTCTTTGACTGAAAGGTACAATTAAAATCTTACGTTCACTACTTAAAGTTTTAGCGAAAGTCAAAGCATCTTTTAATTAGTCCATTAGTTTAATTTAATATTAATTTAAATTTAATCGTTAACTTTAAAAAAAATTAACGTTTAATTAATCGTTAATTAGGATTAAAGCAACAATTTATAACTTATGACGTCATAAGTAACACTTATTAAACGTTATTGTTGAAAATGTAAATAACACTGGAATGTCTCCTTTATATTTTATCTTTTAACCAACAACGCAAAAAGACAAGTGTGTTGACATTTGGTTAAAGTGATGTGCGGATCTAATTGACAATATAACCAGCCGAGCTGAACAATCATTCACATGTAACTGAGGTAACTGGAATGCACTAAACGGTCTTGGCAAGGAATGACATTATCGGATATACGTGTTCATTAAGTTTCCACCATTATAGAGGGTTAATGGATTCGGGAACTTTCATCTCCATTTTGTTACGCAGTAATTCATCAGAAGAGCTGTGGTCATTTTCTGTATCTGAGTAAAACTCCATTACTGCCATTAGCTTAATACGCTTTTTATTTGGTTTGATAAGTATGCGAAGTGTTAGAAATATGGTAGTCAAACTTTATCAACATTTTAACATTCACGTCAGTCAATAGTTTAAAATCAAAATGTTCGTGTAATCGTCAGGAAATGTATTATTTATCGGCCGCTACTTTTAATTTATTTTATTTTTTTTAAATTTTGACTTCCAATAATGTGTAAGTGATGGGTCGATTAATTGTTAAAAAATAATTTAACTGTTAACATTTTTAATGATTAATCGATAAATTAATCGCACTAATTTTTCACATTACGTTTGTAAATAGTTTCAATTAAGTTAACAGCAGATCAGTGTCACGTTCTCATGCTACTTAACCTTTTTTATTTTTCTGTTCATTAATATACGTATCAGAAGAATTTATCCAATATTGCGTTTGATGTTTTGGCTGAATAATAAATCACATATTTTAGGATATTGCCTATATTTTTTTCATGAAATTTCTTATTTGGTATCTATTTTATTTTGATAAAAAGCTCCACTTTCTTTCAAAATTATCTTTCATAGAAGCTATTTAACATTGAGGAATGTGCCGCTCCTAAAAACGAGCCACACTGGGCATTTCCCCCCCCCTGCCCCCTCTCGCTACGCCACTGTGTAAGGCTGCACTCTAATATCGTTTCATATGTGAAGCCGTTTAAAACGTCATTAAATAAATTTCAAGCTATCAAATACATTAGTGGAACTTTTATTTAAAGTAAATCGTTTTTTTTTATGTGACGTCAAATTTCTTATACACCCCTCCTCGTCACATATCGTCACACATGCGTGACCCCCGCCCCCATTTAGGCACATGACGTCATTTATGGAAGGCCCGATACATCTGATGGTAATAAAATAGATAGTGATGGTAATATATTAAAAAATAAGTATACACACAAAGATCATTCCAAACACTACACAGTATCTCATATTGACATCTGTTATAAACATTTTAATTCTCCAGTCTCCTTGTGATTAAACAGATTTACTATAAAATGTATGGTTTCAGTCTAAGTGTTATTTATGCGCTTATTTTAAAATGTCTACATATTTGATTATTGATTTATTAGACATTTCCCCAGAAGAAAAATCTGAATGTGATATTTATTTCGTTTGTTTAATAAGTCGAAATTTTATAAACTTTTGAAAAAAATAATGTTATTCATATAGCTGTTTGGAGTACAAGGGCATGGCTAAGTATCCTATTCTAATCCTAGTTACTAATTTCAAGAAACGTGTCAAATTATTATAGCAAGAAAGAGTTTATTAAAATGAAATAAGGGTTAATCGTGGTAGGAGAATCTAAAGAATTCATTGATTTTGTATCCCTATTTGTAGGGATCAAGATCAAGTAGCGTGCCACGTGGTATAAATGTTCAAGGTGAAACCATCATGTTTGTTCCTTTTAAACATCAAGCTATCCACATATTGTAAAGTAGATATATACATTTCATAGTTCTCTTAATTTGAAATTAATCAGTTGTTGAAATCTGTTGCGTCTCTAAAATATTTTATTGCACTTCATTCTTTAGTTTGTGAGCAAAGAAACATTTAAGTAACACAATTTATCATTGCTAATCTCTTGGATTTGTACATTAAAGTTTAAAAACCTTTTTGGAAAGATGATGTTAAATTTAATTTTCCACAATCGCAGTTTATGGAATAAGATTTCATGTTAAACAAGTAAGAACTGGTGCCTTGTATTGCGACGCTGGAGGGAAATATAGTTTTCTATATTTTACCGATCCAAACACTGATTATTTGTGCATTCATATAGTGAAAGTATGTATTTGAAATTCGAAATACATGTTTTTTATTCTATATTAAAAACGGACAATAGTAGAACAAATAGTTTAATAATTATTCAACTTTGGAAAAAAGAAAATAGAAGAACAAATACCAAAGAAGTAATAATTTATAAGGCAATTAATTGTTACTTAGAAATACATCACAAAGATAATCTTAGAAAACTCTCCGATAGTCAGGGATATAATCACTTTTGTTATACCGTATGCAAGAACACACACTTACAAATTCTCGTTCTTCCAGTCCAGACATGGTTTGCGTTGCCCAAAGAATCCAGGAAAACAAACACTCTATCCAAATTTAAAACTAAAAAAAAATCAAGATTAGATATATAACATGTGTAAGCGTCGAACGAGGATGTCATAGTTAGGCCTTCAATGTGTATTCAGGTACATGTCATAGTTAGGCCTTCAATGTGTATTCAGGTACATGTCATAGTTAGGCCTTCAATGTGTATTCAGGTACGTGTCATAGTTAGGCCTTTGTGGCGAGAAAGATGTGTTGTATGTCTGGCAAGTTTGTCTAGGAGTATATTGTCTAAATAATCCCTCCCGCTCACAACGCATACACTTTAGTGATCTCTCTCAATCGATATATCAACAGACCAAAGGGTGTAAAAATGTAACAATAAATTTATTTACATAAATTACACAATAGTGGAAACTGGTTCCAAATGATGACAGTAATATAATCAATTAACTATCCCTTCTTTGACCTAGCTTTGTCATCATCAAGCTAATCCTTGTAACCGAGTGTTTATGGTGTGTATACTTAATTGCAATGGGGTCGTCGCGCCCCGCTCTGTGTAGCGGTTGGTTCTGCACGCTCCCCTGGTCAGTAGGTGTGATGAAGCGTTCAGCTGGGTAGTGCTGCCCCACACACGGCTCCGTCAGTGCTGACGTGTGTGTGGTTGGTTCTGCAGGGTCCCTCTAGCTGAATCGTTCGGTTCCTTAAGCTCGGTATACTGCTCACCTATGGTTCCAGGTGACTTCGGTGATCACGGAAGTGTGAATGACCGGCTTCTATACGTATAGTGTGTTTATACGGATAGGCTTCGACATACGCAACGTGCGTTTGTCGGCATCAGTTTACGTTGGACGTAATACTGGTAACTGTTGAGGTGTTCTCAGGTTCCTGTCGATGGTGCAGGGCTGAGGTAGGTTGACAGTCCAAGTCGCTTGGAACAGCGGTGTGTCCAGCTCTTGGTCCTGAAGGTTAACGACACTTCTCCCGGTACTGGCGGGTGCGACCTCTCCCGTCAGGTGCATAGAAACCAGACTAAAAATAGAAAACGTATATGTGTAGTTTCTCTACTTTGTCTGCTTTAATCTATCCTTCTGGCTGCCGAGCCTTCAGAGCAGGGTGCCAAAAGGGAATTAAAATAGATTGATATAAACAAAATTTAGCATGTAATATATTTACACAATACGAGAATGAAATCAGTATCTCATCTCTACCACCACGGGCGCAGCTCTAACTGGCGGACACCTCGTAAGTGGAGTGAGGTACAAAATATAATAATGTTATACACTACACGCAAATACAACGTGGTCCATCTGTTTGAGGGAGCGCGTGTAATCATAATTAAGAAATAAACATAGGATATTCAAATCTTGCACGTGGCGCCGTGCGGAGATCACGGGGTTAACACACTTCAATAATTTCAGCATAGCATTCTACACGGGTTGACATTTAGATAATTACATGAATGAATTATATATACAAATACGAGGGAACAAAGCTGGAGTTCAACTTACATGGATTCTGGCTCGAAACCAATGTCGGCTCACTCGCTGCAAGGATGTAAGCGGATACAGTGGGGTGAATGATGGTCATACGGTCACTGCATTCGGCTGACGTCTTGGGCGGAAAAGAGGGTGCTATTTGGTTTGCCTTGCCCTTTATACCCGATGGGTAGCATACTCATCCCTTTTCTGATTGGATGTTACTTGTTGTTTCTCAGTCATGCAACCGTGACCTGTCGCACGATTCTGGGGCATGCCTAATCAGGTCGGGTCGCTGCATTGTTGACGTTTTCGGGTCAGACGATAGTGAGTTTTCATTTTCCCGTGCGCAGATGAGTTTGACTCCATAAATTTCGTCACAGCCTTCAATGTGTATTCAGGTACACGTCATGTGCAATTACCTGGGTATAGTAAAATTGCACCCGGGTATCAGTGTAAATGTTGCTACAATTTGTTTGGCAATCGTTACTCTACACAGCCAGTAGTTAAACACAATATTTGGAAATCTTAACAGTTCAAAACAAAAACTTACATCAACTTTGTTGGTAATCGGAATTGCACACATCCATTACTTATATCAACCTAGTTCTCTAATACTGTACACAGCCAGTACTTATATCAACCTAGTTCTCTAATACTGTACACAGCCAGTACTTATATCAACCTAGTTCTCTAATACTGTACACAGCCAGTACTTATATCAACCTAGTTCTCTAATACTGTACACAGCCAGTACTTATATCAACCTAGTTCTCTAATACTGTACACAGCCAGTACTTATATCAACCTAGTTCTCTAATACTGTACACAGCCAGTACTTATATCAACCTAGTTCTCTAATACTGTACACAGCCAGTACTTATATCAACCTAGTTCTCTAATACTGTACACAGCCAGTACTTATATCAACCTAGTTCTCTAATACTTTCTAAGTTCTTCTGACTGTTATCCTACACGTCTTTATTTCCCGTCTCATTTCCATTGCCTCTCAGTCCATTATTGTCTTACTCATAAACATACAACGGATCAAAATAAAATAGAAAGAGATGGTGACAAATTAAAAAACAGCCACAAGCCCATAGATCACTCAAAATGCTACACGTTATCTAATATTGAAACACGTTATCTAATATTGAAACATGTTATCTAATATTGAAATATGTTATATACTATTGAAACACGTTATCTAATATTGAAACATGTTATAAAATATAAAGTCTTCAGTCTTACGTTATTATCAAAAATGTAAGAAACATGTCTAAAATCACCGATTCAATTGTGAATTAGACGTTTTTAATATTAATACATTTCCTGTAAAATGTTTTCATTCTCTCATTGCTAATATAATTCCTACAAACTTAAGTCCGATATAATAACCCATTTTTAAATCCCTTATATTAACTTCGCGGCCGTCTCATCATCTCTCTCATCATCTCATCATCTCATGGGCGGGTGGAAAAAGAAAAGTCGAAAATAACCCACTTCCAGTGATCCGATCGAGCTGAAATTTGGCACACGGGCCCGTCTGACCTAACAATGCATCGTATCAAAATTTCAGATCGATCGATCGTACCGTAATTAAATTAATGCATTTTTAGTTTATCTATATAAACTATATGTAGAGGTCGCTATCGTTTACATTTTACGGGTCACTTGACTTCAGGCCAGCCACCGGTGTGAACACATCTCGTGCTTAAACCAGGTAAAGCGGCGTGCTTTTGTTTACATTTGGCGTTTCACGGTGAACTTGGCCCAGCGATCGGTGACAAGACCTTTCCCCTCTCCCACCCCCACCCCACCCTTTTTGGGTTAAAAGCAAAGGGGAGTAAAGACAGATTCAGTCTGTAGATATTTGTAAATACTTTAAGTTCTGTCTCATATATAAGGGATTTATAGTCAAAAACTTTGTTTTTACGGGATTTGTTTTATTAAATCCCTTATATTAACTTCGCGGCCGTCTCTGTCGTCATCTCTCTCATCATCTCATCATCTCATGGGCGGGCGGAAAAAGAAAAGTCGAAAATGACCCACTTCCCGTGATCCGATCGAGCTGAAATTTGGCACACTGACCCGTCTGACCTAACAATGCATCGTATCAAAATTTCAGATCGATCGAACGTACCGTAATTAAATTAATGCATTTTTAGTTTATCCTTATATGAGGTATGTAATTAAAATTCACGGTTTGTTATTGTTTTTTTTCCCACGTGAAATTTTGAGCTGACGCATTGAGGCGACCCAACGAAGCGACGGGGCGCTTTTGTTTACATTTTACGTGTCACTCTGAGCTCGGTCAAGCGAATCGGTGACCAGACTTTTCCCCTCTCCCCCTCCCACCCACCCCTCCCCCCTAGGGTTATGAAGCAAATTTGAGTTAAGACAGATTCAGTCTGTAAATGTTTGAAAATAATCAATACTGTTAGTTATGTCTCATATATAAGGGATTTATAGTCAAAAACTTTGTTTTTACGGGTTTGTTTTATTCAATATCGAATCACAAACACAAACACCAAAACAATAAATAAGAACTCTTACCACACAAACATATTTATTCAGGTTGTCAATTGTCAGGTTTACTAGACATAGATAAGATTATGAGAAACATGATTCCAATTTAATACTAACGATGCACAAATAAAAACAACCTTAAAAATTCTTGTAACGCTTGGTTTTTGCTGCCTAACATTGTCAATAAAAGTGTTTTGTTTTATTTGATCGTGGCCGAAGCCAGAAATAATTCAACAAGAAACATGAGTGTTCGATTAGACGAAAAATGTCAACTAATTATAAAGAGAAAAAATTACAACAATTTGTATGGTATCTTATCTTTATCACAAATAAATCTTTAAACGAATGTATTTGAAATGATTATTATATTTCTAATACTTCGTTAGTATACTTGTTTTTATCATATTTTTAAAAATAAAATACTAACGAAAATTCGATTACCTTCTTTGCAATTGGTTTTTGAAACGAACAATTGCTTTCTTATATTTTAAAAATTATTTTTTTTTAAAATTATTTATAATCCATACTAATTAAATACACTATATTAAAAAGCACTTCAAATTACTATACTAAGGACAATGCAATCAGTTTATGAAATTGAATACACTTTTATCGGGGTAGAAGAATCTTACTATTTCATTAGCATTGTTTCCCCTATTGATCCTACATGTGGAAGAAAATCAGAAGCCCCGAGCATAGTGCTCTTCATGGGTCTTCCTGGAAGACCCTCCCAGCTATCTGGCCCCCTCCCCCAGAAAAGGACGTTGACAGCTGGGAAAACCCCCCCGGAGCGGTCGCTTCTGAAGCGGCCACCTGGGCATCTAAGACAGGAAGTCGAGGATGCCTCCCACTAAGTTGACCTCACAAGGAGGGGTGGAATTGCCTTACTATGACCCGCTACCACTTCGGCGCCACCCCGGCAAAGCATACGAGTCTCAATGGTTAGGATCGCCGCAATGCGGGGGATCATCAACGACCTACCTAGGGTGCAACCCCCACTGGAAGGTTTCCTCAGAGCTGGCGTCCGCTGCGTTCTTCGCGGTTCCTTTTGCTAATCCGTACTGGCGCTCCTGGCCCTAAACCGGCACCGCTCAATAGCGTTGCTAGTAAAATTGAGGGGGACGAAACGGTCGCTTAGGATTTACCCGACCCTCAACGGGTACTTTGGTTTTCATCATCGACAATGCATTTAAGATGCTTTGTCTAAGATCCGTACAGCGACTGTAATCATATGTGACTAGCACCTAACACCTAACATATCGGACTTTGGCATTGCCTGCCGGGAGTTGTTAGTTTCAGGCCGCCGAGTCACGGTCAGGTCCGTGCCCCACGACCTTACTCATCTGCCGAGCCCCGTAGAGGCCACCCCCTTTCTATTAAAGGGATCGAGTTCAAGTGGCGTGCCACTAGAATGAAATTTAGTCCTATTATCTCGGTAGCAAATACATTATTTCCACAATATGTAGATGGGCATATCTTTTAAATTAAACATATAAATTTATTAGTTATAGCAAAGTTAAATGAATAGGATGTTAAAAATTTGTTTTATTTCTCAAATATTGTATTTCAATAAATTAATATAGGCTTCATACAAAGACACATTTAAGAAGCACACATTTTTAACTATATATCTCATAGAAGAGTAAATTATAGTTCAACGCATTTTTAAATTTTAGATGCTATCAATAATCTTCGCATCTAAGATTTTCAAGTCCCAGTTTCATATTAAATACGTCAGCACTGGTGCTTTGTGGTGCGACCCACACGGGAAGAGCACTTAAAGCGTGGAATGTTCTGCCAAATAAGTTTAAATCTCTGAAAACACTCTGGGGTGCGTTTTTTACTAAATAATTTGTTCGGATAATCTTGTGCGTGTAACCAACTGTTTTGAGCTTTGAATTATATCAAGTGTGACACACACAGACTGACAGATAAATAGCCTGAAATGCTGCATGTGTTGTCATAACAGCATCTATGTGCTAAAGGACATATGACACTCCCCCCCCCCTTTCTTTAAAAAGGCAAAAGCTACATAACCCAGTGCGTCAATAAACTAAATTATAAATGTTATAAATGAAATGTACTTTCTAGCATAGTTTAAAGAAATAAAAGCATCATTTTAAAAATATTTCAAGGAAGTGTGCGCACCATCAATAAAAGGTTATAGAAAGCTGGCCGCTTAAAATAAAGTCTTGATATAAAGTATTGGACCAAAAATAACTGTACTTTTTTAACTTCTTCATAGTTGTTTTAATATAAAAATAATATTTTTATTTTATTTATGTGTCATAATTTTACGATTTAATTTCGTGGGGTTTAAGCAATTAGATTCATTAAAAAATTAATTTAATTCATTTCTTTATAACAAAGAATTCAGGAGCATTAATGATGGCAAGGGAATTTTTGCATTTAAAAAATTGTGAAATATAAGAGTAAAAATTAAATGTAAATTTAACAATGCTAAAATGTTAAATGAATTTTCTCTTATTTTATAAACTTAAATTCAAATGAACTACAAGAATTAACTTTATTTATAATGACACAGTCCCAACTACGCTGCGAGGGGCACGTCCGGAGGTTTCAATGCTATTCTCTATGAAAATAACTCTTGTATGGCCAGCTTACAGAAAATCCCTGGTTAGTTTATTTCCAATGATTGCATTAACATTTTGCTCCTTGTTAATAGGAACGAACACAAAAAACTTAATTATTTGTAGGGAAGAACATCAAATTTAACATGAGTTGTAATTATTAAAATAACAAATTAATTTTGAATAAATTAATTTTATAATATTCAATTCTTTGAATCAATATAATTTTAAATACACTGATTTTAAAATGAGTAACTCTAAATATTAAAAATACAAAGCGATTGCTATTAAAAGACAAGTTAAATATAATTGTGCCTTACAAAATCTTCAATTATTAATTAAACAGAATCTATTTCTTAAATTGCCTTAGTTTCAATTGGATGAAATAAATTATTATAAATAATTATTTAAATAAATCAAATCTATTAATTAATTTTTCAATTTCGTTTTTCAATATTTAAATTGTGACTTATCTTTGTGGAGCGTCGATTTCGGGTTATATAATTTTAATTTTCTTCAGATATGATAATACGACACTTTGTAACAAAACGTATACTCCTGACCATAATAATTACATCTAATATATAAAGCTCAGTTGATGTTTCTATGTTTTTGTTTGTTTGTACCAACGCTATGTCCCGCTTTCACGGAAAAAACAGATGGCTTTAGTGTAGTTTTTTTTTAAAATTGTCATTTTTTGCCTGAAAGCAGGGCCGTCCTAACGCATAGGCCCGATGGGCATTTGCCCGGGGTCCAACAAGCATAGGGGCCCATGGGAATATGATTTATATATATTATGTATTTATTTTTTTTTCCTGTCGGGGGGGGGTGCACTCTTTCCTTGCCCAGGGGCTAAACACTATTTCTTTGCCCGGGTGCCCAAAATGGGTGCAAAGACGGCTCTGCCTGAAAGCCGTTTAAAAAGTAGAAAATATAGAGACAAAGTGAGAACTATTAAATCTCATTTCAATATTAAACACTTGTAAGTGGACGTTTCGAAACGAGTTATTTTCGTGCAGCATTTTTTCAAGGCTTTATTTTGAGCATTGCGCTTTCTAAAATATTTTGCTTTATTACGGTGCTCACACTTTTGTGTTTGCATTTCAAACTGAGCTGTCATATTATTATAACATTTATATCTGGTTTGGCCTTGCTTTACAAAGCAACGACCTTTTTATTGGTACCTTCTTGATATTATATATTAAAACTAGTGTACACCCGTCAAAAATGACGGAAGTTTTCAGCTGAAATCTATTTATTTTATAAAAAATGCACATTTTAGGGCGCCTATGGCACCGACCTTTTTCAAAAGCCCAACTAACTTGTCCTTGTTTGATAAATACGAAATATTAAACTTTCTGAAATGTACACAAAGTATTTTATAATAGGGGTTGCAGGGCGCCTACGGTGCCCCGTTTGTTTTTTTTATTTTATAATTAACCATCATCAAATCCTCTTTTTACATTGATCCCTTTTCCAAAATTAAAATATGAGCGAAAACAATGACGCAATATTATATTTTTTTACACCGCATTTTTAATTTGCACACCTTTTGATGCATTGGTGCAGTAATTTGGTTTTCCCTGCTTTCTAAAATAATAGCGTCAGGGCAGACTGACTGACTTGCGTGACAATTGCAAATTATATAGTTTTACTAGTTTGTGCTGCGGCGCCGTGGCGCCTGCGGCACCCCCTTTTTTAAGGGCGCCTAAGGCGCCCACCTTTTTCAAAAGCCCAACTAACTTGTCCTTGTATGATAAATACGTAATATTAAACGCTCTTAAATGTACACAAAGTATTTTATAATAGAGTTGTTTTTTTTTATTGCAAAAGCTTAAGTAAAGTATCCTTATATGATAAATACGAAATATTCCTGAAATGTACACAAAGTATGTATATAATATTTTTTTACAGTGCTAATCACCACACGATTTTAAAGTAACTTTAGAAAGCAGCGCACCAAATTACTGCACCAAAAATAACTCTTATCGAACGTCCGCATGAAATTGTTCAATTATTAATAATAGTGTGGAGGGTGTTTAATGTTAATCTGGAAACCAAAATGATTATCCAATTTTTTTAAAAAAAAGCAGAGTGATGTCCCTTAGCGTTAGGCTACATAATTGAGCGTAAATATATATATATGACTAGTTTGTGCTGCGGCGCGTGGCGCCCGCGGCCCCCCTTTTCTTAAGGGCGCCTAAGGCGCCCACCTTTTTCAAAAGCCCAACTAACTTGTCCTTGTATGATAAATACGTAAATTAAAATTTCTTAAACGTACACAAAGTATTTTATAATAGTTTTTTTTATGTCAAAAGCCCAAGTAACTTATCCTTGTATGATAAATACGAAATATTCCTGAAATGTACACAAAGTATGTATTTAATATAGGTTGTGCTGCGGCGCCCACTTTTATTTAGGGCGCCTACGGCGCCCACTTTTTTCAAAAGCCCAACAAACTTAATATCAAACTACCTTAAATGTACACAAAGTAATTTTAAATTGAGGTCACTTTTTTTTGGTAAAAAGCCCAAGTAACTTATCCTTGTATGATAAATACGAAATATCTGAAAATTAAACAAAGTATTTATATAATAATTTTTACAGTGCTAATCACCACACGATTTTTTAACTAATTTTAGAAAGCAGCGCACCAAATTACTGCACCAAAAAATAACTATTTGAGTCAATCAGCACTGCTTACAACGCAAAATTTTAAAAAAGCAGAGTGATGTCCCTTAGCGTTTAGGCTACATATTTGAGCGTAAATATAATATACTTTTTACACGATGCTTGGGATTAATATTTTAATAAAATTGCGAATTTTGTTTTGTTGTTATTTATAAATCGAAATTTTTTTAAAGACCTAATTCTATAATAAGTCAGTTTATTTTATGTGGAGAACGATGACCCGTGCCAAATAAGTTTACAAACGAACTTTGGCTACCGAAATTATTAACAGAGTTAGATTAAAATTAATAAAGTGAAACTAAAAACGCTTAATTATTTTTTATTCCAAAATAAAAATGTTATATTCATTCCTTTGTATTCGGAATAAAATAGTTTATTTTTAAAATCAGTTTTTAGTCATTGTTTCTGATTTGTTTATTAACAGACGGTTGAATCTTTTTTTTTAATGTGGTATATAATTTCTTTATCTTTCTTTTAAAAAAAACGTTTATTGTAAAAATTCCCTATGGTAACAACTTCTATCCTATATAATAAAAGGCAATTTTCTGTCCGTTCTGTCCGGTCATCTAAAGCGATTGTTCCCTCAAACACATATGACTCCTACAGCCAATCATATTCAACACGTTTACTTGCACGTTCAAAACGAGTTATTTTGGTGCAGTATTTCTTCCAGGACTTTATTTTGAGTTATGCGCATTGGGATTTATAGTCAAAAACTCTGTTTTTATGAATTATTTATTTTAACTATAATGAATAGTATTTTTGAGGTGATGCACATGTATGCCGGTCGAGACGGCTGTTGGAGGGGAGTTACAACATGCCACCGAACGGTGGCGGAACGTCCTTGGACGGGCTTTGTTGCTCGTCACAAATAAGTGATGGTTACAATTTATTTAACAAATTTGTCGCCATGTTTACAACTTGGTGCGTATTATATTGAACAACCTTTCTGTCGCGCAATAAGGTGCGTATTTTATTGACAACACTTTTTATAAACATATTCCTGATCGGTGCGCCTTATATTAAACATGTTTTACGACACAACTGCAATTTTGTATTTGGGATGGTCTTGCGCTGCGTCTTATAATGAACATTCTTTTAGTTACTTCTCGTACATAAAGGATTTATAGTCAAAAACTTAGTTTTTTACGTTTTTTAAATTTTATTTTTAACTAAATTCTTCATACTAACTCGTGGTGTCTGGTTGCATTGCTTGTCGCCAAAACTTTGGATCGATTTTTAACCCACTTCCTCGTAAGCTAGCGAACTGAAAATTTAGCATAGCAGTTTGGTGGCGATAATAACAACTATGTATCAAAATTTCAGATCGATCGCATGTACCGTAATTGAAATTATTGATTTTTTAGATTATTTTATTTATTCCTATGTATCATGTTATTTTTTGAGATAGAGCGTCGCGGTGCGTATTATATTGAACAACCTTTCCTGTCGCGCAATAAGGTGCGTATTTTATTGACAACACTTTTCATAAACATATTCCTGATCGGTGCGCATTATATTAAACATGTTTTACGACACAACTACAATTTTGTATTTTTGGATGGTCTTGCGCTGCGTATTATAAAGAACATTCTTTTAGTTACGTCTCGTACATAAAGGATTTAGTCAAAAACTTGTTTTTTTAAGGTTTTTAAAATTTTTAAATCCCTTATATTAACTTCGAAATCTTGTCTGTCTTCGTACGTCGGACGGGCGGAAAAACAAAAGTAAAAAATGACCCATTTCCCGTGATGCGATCGGGCAGAAATTTGGCACATGGGCCGGTCTCACGTAACAATGCATCGTTTCAAAATTTCAGATCGATCGAACGTACTGTAATTAAATTAATGAATTTTTAGTTTATCCTTATATAACGTATGTAATTCAAATTCACTGTTTGTTATTGATTTTTTTTCTACGTGAGAGATTGAGTTGACGCCTTGACGCGACCCATCGAAGTACCGGCTAGCTTTTTTTTACATTTTACGTGTCACGCTGAGCTGGGTCAAGCGATCGGTTACCAGACTTCCACAGGGTTATGAAGCAAAGTTGAGTTAAGACAGATTCAGTCTGTAAATGTTTGTTGCGTTTGAAAATAATCAATACTGTTAGTTATGTCTCATATATAAGGGATTTATAGTCACAAAACTTTGTTTTTACGGGTTTATTTTATTACATATATTATTACGCCACCACTATGAATACAGCGCACCAAAAGAGGCCAAGCCCCTCCAAATCCCGACAAATCTCTAGCTACGCCACTGTTTCTCATCCCAATATTGACCGAGTCATACGTATGCAACGGATCGTAATATAATAATAGAAAAAGAATTGTAACAAAAAAAACACAACTACCACACGCAAAAAGATCACTCCAAAAGCTACACGATAACTAATATTGAAAACTATTATAAAATTGTCATTCTCAAGTTTACTTTCTATTAACAGAATTTCTAAAAACTGGTAAGTCTGCAGGCTACGTGTTTTTTAACAAGATGTACTTTACATGTGTACATAAATCATTCTCATTTTATTAAGATGTTAAGAATAAACAAAAACATACTTTGAAAATAAAAATAAGTTAAGTTTGTATTTGTTACAGAATGATGCTAATTATGAAATTTTGCTTAAAGTTACTATTGTAAAGGAGCAGCTCATGTTATAATACTATGAACAAAGAAATCAACTTTTAAATTTTTTAAAAATGCTTATGGTTGTTGGAGCTTCATATTTTTTTCAATGACATTGTATCCCTCATTAAAGGGACCGAGTTCAAGTGGTGTTCCACTAGGATAAATTAGAAAACATAACAGTGAGTCATAGATGTAGTTTAAAAATGTAGATATGCATATATTTTGAAGTACATACATACATGTAATAGTGTTATTAAAAGTTAAATGAATAGGATGTTAAAATATGTTTCGTTCCTCGAATATTACAATACTTTAAACTCTTATAAGCTTCACGCAAGGACATATGTAAGTAGCACACATTATTAGTTAAAAAATGGCACTGCAGAGTTAATTAAAATTTAATACATTTAAAGTAAAATATGCTATTATTAATATACTAAACTGAATTTTTCAAGTTAAATTTTATATCACATCCTTCAGCACTGGTGTTTTATGTTGCGACGCTTACGGGAATAAAAATTTTGTTGCACGTCCAATACGAAAAAGCAATGTCCTTTACTAAAAACTATTTATCCTTTTCTTTAGAGATCCGAAAGTTGTCTCATCTGTGCATCAAAATCATTTGTATTGTATAGTTATATTTTTAAAAAATTAACAAACACACATTGAAACACCCATACATATTAATTAAGTTATACAAACAAAAATTAAATGAAATAAAATACATGTAAATAGGAAATTATATATATATATATATATATATATATATATATATATATATATATATATATATATATATATATATATATCCCTATATATATTGCGCCTAAGCGCGTCCGAAGCCGTGTGTGTGCGTGGGTGCTCGCTATGCGGGGTAACTCCCGAAAATAAAATAAATTATTGAAAATTAAATAATAAACATTTTGGTGTTGAGATTAACAAGACGGCGTTTCTCGCTATAAAATATTGTGACTTGACGTAATAGTTCGAGCTCATATTAATTTGTAAAATGGAAACAAACTAAAAAGAGCCGCGGTTATTTCAATGAAAAGTGATTTTTTTAATGGTACCATCTGTTTGTGTGTTTATGTTTGTGTGTATAAGTGTGTGAATAAAGTGAGTGTGTGTGTGTGTCTATGTTGTGAACTAAATGTGATGAAAGGGTTTATTTTTATGTCTGATAATGTTGCGCCTCTAACAAGAATACGTATAATTTTTTTGTAAAAAATTACAGAATTAATATTTGTTTGCAAATTACATCTTTACACTGTTTCCTTTATGTATTTTCGAGATGTATTTTATTCAGCCGTTCGAAAAATTTATTTGCTTTGGTCTTTCTCCAGATGTCTACATTTATGTTCAACGTTAATCTACCTAAACATTTTTGTTTACAAACCATAGTCATTGTTTTTTTAGCGCAATATTTTAACAATATTTATATACTATTATTTTCTATTATTTTCTTTATTATCGAATACACGGTATAATTTTACCACTTTTCTTTATATCTTTTATATGTTTAATTGAAATACTTAATGTATTTGACATTTTACAAGTTAGTTCTAAATAATCAAATACTAATCAAATACTAACAATGTATTCAATGCATTAGAGAAAGAAAGCACATGAGTGAAACCAGATACCAAACACTATAGCTTAGCCACTGTTAATATTCTTTTTGCATAAATTAAGTCAAACATGCTAGGTAAGTTTTATTTATCAATGATTCTTAGGTGGGATATTTATTTTCGTTCGGTGCTTAAATAGTTTACACGATTTTTTTTTCTGGAACGATTGCTCCATAAACTGCCCCAAGGAAATAGAAGGAATGAAAAAAAAATCGGTACTGTTATAGACGAAAATGGATTATATATAGGAGTTATATGCACGGACCAATGAGTGTGGTTTATAAGTGGAACATATATTTTTATATTGAGTACAACTTTATGACCTTTTGAAATGTACCA
The DNA here is from genome assembly GCA_944989445.1 of Ampullaceana balthica. NCBI lineage: Eukaryota > Metazoa > Mollusca > Gastropoda > Lymnaeidae > Ampullaceana > Ampullaceana balthica. The sequence continues at coordinate 112,920 of CALYLW010001578.1, forward strand.
ATTTTTTATTGGTGGGGTAAGAGTCAATAATATCGCCCAACCCTGGATGACATAAACACTATAGCTTAGCAACTCGGTGGTCGAGTGGCAGCGAACTGGACTGTCGTACCGATGGTCACGGGTTCGAATCCGTGTGAAGGCAAGGGTTTTTTCCCGGGGCCTAGGGCGTCCCTGAGTCATCCCGCTCCAAATGGGTACCTAACGCTACATGTAGTTAGGCGGCTGGGTAATGCGTGGAACCCACAAAGCCGTGGCCTGTGATTGCTGCATCACTTGCCAACAGATCATCTGTCATGGTCTGTGGACGCAACTATCTTCTGCATAGAAGGAGCGTCTGTATAGATAAGATAAGATAACTGTTTTTATACTTTTTGCATAGATTAAACTAAATCAGCAGGGTAAATTTTAAGCCCAGACCTTGCGATTCAAAATGTTTCCTTAAAACAAATAAAACCCATGCACACCTTACTTAAGCATCAAAATTCACATAAATAATATGCTTTTCCCATAAAAAATCATTGCTAAGAAAGGTATTTAAGAGCTTACAAAACTAAAACATTCATTAAAAAAAATAGTTACATTTCTAGAACAATGAGTGCGTGGCACACACTTCAGGTATAAACTGTACGGTTCTTTAAGGTATAAATATATTTAGTGTAAAGACATATCGCGGGTATTACGACTCATATATAGGTTCTAGCTTCAGAAAGTGCGTGCTCAAGCGAAAAAATACACTAACAGCAACTGATATTTAGACATAACAGCTTGATTTTATTTGAGCAATATTATGCAACGAGGATACATTTTTGTATAAAGACTGATTTCAAAGGCAGATCATGTTGTTTACTAAATGGCAGTTTTCTATTAAGCTGTATACACTTTCTTGAAAAAATTCTTTTAAAATTATTCTGATTTAATATCAAATGACTACAAAAATATCTTATATATTAAAACCATTACCAAATATGTTATTTTATAAGCTAAAAAATGCTACAATGAAAAAAGGCTTAAATACAAATACAACGAAAAGTAATCCTTTATTTTAGTGGAACAAGTATCTGCCAACTTATTGCTTTGTTAATACTAGACGAAAAGAGTGGAAAGTCCTTTCAAAATGACGCAATTTATTAGAAAATCAATCTCTAGGAATTTTAAAAAAAAACAAACATTGTTTTTATGTTAATATTCGTGTGAAAAGAAAATAAGAATCATACACCCGTAAACCATATTTCCACCCTCCACTAAGCATACATATTCAAATAAATATTATCTGGCTCAAATGTTTGCTATTTCGTCTTAAACTAAGTTCATGCTTAAACTATACAATGGAATTGGTGTTTTTCAGAGCATTTTCCTAGAACCAAAGGAATCATATGGAAATATATTTTTAATTTTTTTTTATTCATGTGAAAATAAATTGAGCCTTGCCGATTAGATTTTTATAACTCTTAAGTACCTTTCATATTCTGTAGGAGTATATTATATAGAGAAAAGCATGCGTTATTAAAGCAGACATCCCAAAATTGATGGTTAATATTTAAATTCATCGTACTTTCTATTTTCTCGACACACATATCGTGAATTTTATAAGAAGCGGTTGGATTTATCACTACCCTAATTTCATGATGCATTTACATTCATTTTTAAGGGAAATTTGAGACCCAAAACCAAATAAAGTTATTTTTTAATTGTGCCTACCCCTGTTCTGGCAAAAAAATACACTAACAGCAACTGATATTGTGACATAACAACTTGATTTTATTTGAGTAATATTATACAACGAGGATAAAGTTTTGTATACAGACTGATTTTTAAAAAAACTATTCTGTTTTAAAATCAAATGCCTACATAATATATGTTATATATTAAGCCGTAACTTATATGTAATTTTATAAGCTAAAAAGGCTCTAATGAAAAAAGGCTTTAATATAAATAGAAAGAAAAATAATCCGTTATTTAAGTGAAACAAGTATCTGCTAATTTATTGCTTTGTTACTATGCTAAAAAAATATGCTAATCGTCTTTAAATAATTTCATACTTAGCTTATAAAATGGAGTGGGTGATTTTAAGAGCTTTTTGCTAGAACCATCGGAATCAAAGATATTGTTTTCACTTTTTGATTCATGGAAAAAGAAATTGAGCCTTGCCCATTAGTTTTTTGTAACTGTTAAGGACCTTTGTTATTCTGGTAAAGTATATAGAGAAAAGCGTGCGTTATTAAAGCAGAAATACCAACATTAATGGGTAATATTTAAATTCATCATACTTTCTATTTTCTAGACACACATATCGTAATTTTTATAAAGAAGGTTTTTGATTTATCACTACCCTAATTTCCTGATACGTGTACACTCATTATTGAGGGGAATGTGAAACTCAAATACAAATATATATAACGTCATTGTGCCTACCCGTAGCATCGCACGGGCATTGCTCTCGTATATATATATATATATATGTTTCAATCGCACAAATAAAACCTTGATAAAAATGGTATACATTCTGAGTTAAACGTGATGCTTAGTAAGAGGTTGCAATAGATTATTTCTGAGAATATATGAGTGATTCTATATTAGGTCAGGCATCCTATATTTTATATTTCTTACAATGGACTAGATTGATACAACTAAAAGAAAAAAATATGAAAAATGTTCTCAATAATAAATTTCTAAACTGAAAAATACAATATAATTTCAACATGAGATCCAGTTATATAATCTCTTTGAAAGAATTTCAAAAATGCTGCCTTAAAATTATATTTTTATCACGATTATGCTTCATTTAATAAATGAATATTACGAATTTTATTTGAGTAAATTAAAGAATGCACATGTATATGGCCTTTAATCTATGGATGTTATTTCCAAGTAAGACTTAATTGCCTAATATATTATTACTACTTTGCCCTGTCTTCTTCTATACTCTATTGCAGTGTCTTCTAACTAGGCCTGTCAACGGGTACCCGGGTCCGGGTACCCGTTGCCGTGAGATTACCCGGATATTAAAATTCCGCCCGGGTACCCGTGGAAATGTGGCTTCAATGTCTATATTAACCAAACTTCGGCTCGCATGCGGCTTTTTGTGTTTAATTCACGGCTCGCGAAACAATTTATCAAACGAAAATTTTTGTTTCAAATATATGCTGTGAAATACATCTAAGGAGAACTATATGTCAACGGGAAAAGTGAAATACAATAAATCATATAAAGAAAACAAAACTCCTCTGCCTAAAATAAGGATAGACTGTATAGAGATGAAAGAGGCCGTGTTTTTGTTGTTGTCAGTTTTTAAGGTTAATAAATGAAATAGTTAATGACAGTGTAAGATGGGTAAGACGTCGGCATAGAGATGAAAGAGGCCGTGTTTTATTTTGCTAATAAAAACACCCCTGCTTTGACACTAATTTTAATCTTTGAAATACGCCGACATTGGGTTTACAATTGTCGATGTTGTTTATCTACCCCCCTTCCCCCCTCACTCCATTCGATTGTGTTTCGTGTGTTCATTACAGCGTGTGCCTTGCCCAAAAACTTATTTTAATAATATACCAAAATTTGTAAGTTTTTAAAGTCAATAAATTAGTTACTCACAGTGTAAGATGGATAAGGGCCCGTCCGTAAATGACGTTAGGCACCTAGGGGAGTAGGGGGGTCTCACATTTGTGTCGAGGGGAGGGATGTGTTTAAGAATAAATGTGGCGTCACATCAAAACGCGCAACTTTAAATAAAAGTTCCACTGAAATTTTTGATTGCTTACAATTTATTTAATGACGCTTTACATGGATTTAAGCGTGTAGAAATTTTTTGAGTTCAATTTCACATTAAATACAAAATTAAATGACCATAACGTTATTTGACACATGCTCATTTTCAAAAAGAAAGTACGGCTTTAATGGGGGGGGGGCACAAAGCTTTGTGACGTCATATCATATTGGAGGGGGGTCTAAGTTTTTGTGACAACCTGTGACGAGCGGGGGGGGGGTAAAAAGTCGGCCAAAATCGATTGACGTCATTTATGTACGGCCCCTAAGACGTCAGCCGTGTCGCTACTGTGTGAAATGAGGTGCATGGAAGGTGACTAGGTAGCATTGTATAGTGATCATGACGGGGAAAATTATGCGATGTTTCGATCGGGTAAACCGGGTACCCGTTCGAAATTTGGACGTGTACCCGGGCAGTATTTTTCAACAATATTGACAGCCCTACTCCCAACCAATAGGGTCGTGACGGGTTTTATAGGGGTTACCAACTGTCGACTAAAAATATTCACTATAATGCAAATTAGCTCTACTAAATTCATGTTCTTGCATATAGCACTAATGTCAAATAGAGAAGTTATAAGATGATTTGTATACATAGCTATCAGAATAGTCTATTAATCTATTTTCAACAGGTAGCTTGCCAAAACAATATTCAACAAGTGACTTTAACGTGTTGTTCAAAATAAACTTTATTTTATGATGAAGAAGATTGCTACCTCGCTATATCACTTTTGTGATGAGTTTATACTTATCTATAACTTTTTAAGGGTAAGAACATAGCAGCAGAAATGTTGTTATATTTGTTGTGCTTACCGCGTAGCTAAGCACGGTAGTGCAGTACTATACATATAAATGAACTCAATTTAAAACATTAATACTTTATAACAGAATAACAACAATAAAAATATTCATTACATAATGGTGCAAATAGCAATGCGAATAACGAATTAATTCCTCTACGATATATCATAAACAATGTAGATGTAAATGTTTGCTTCGACATTTCTGTAACACAAGATCTGAAGGGGTCATTTATTGTTGATGAATTTAATGTTAAAAGTAAACAAACATTTTGACTTGACATGTGGGTAGTGCACGTCCATAAACATTTAAAACTTTATGGGAATGAATGAATAAAATAACAACTTATGTGTTTGCAGTATATAAAGTAATTTTAAGAATTTAATCAACGTTTAAATTGCTCACAAGGCTTTAGGCTTCCCTATCTTTTTTTTCAGAAGTGAAGACGATACGATTTGCCTTCTCACTAGTGAAGACGATATGACTTGCCTTCTCACTAGTGAAGACGATACGACTTGCCTTCTCACTAGTGAAGACGATACAACTTGCCTTCTCACTAGTGAAGACGATACAACTTACCTTCTCACTAGCATGGGCGTATGGAAGGGGGGCAAAGGGGGCATTTGCCCCCCTACATTTGAGATTTTTTTTTAAATTTATTAAATGCATTAATAAATGTTGTATTTTAACTATTACAGTACTAATTTGTAAGTCTTATTAATTTCTAAGGCTTTTTTCAACCCTTATTTTATACTGAACTTGAATTTAATTGAAAATTGTACCTGTATGGCATTGTAAGGTTAAAATTTTACAAAAGTGGGATTTTTTTGCAAAATTGTACCTGTATGGCATTGTAAGGTTAAAATTTTACAAAAGTGGGATTTTTTTTGCATCCCCCCCCCCTGGAAAAATTCCTAGCGACACCCATGCTCACTAGTGAAGCCGATACGAATTGCCTTCTCACTAGTTAAGACGATACGACTTGCCTTCTCACCAGTGAAGACGATACGACTTGCCTTCTCACTAGTGAAGACGATACGAATTGCCTTCTCACTGGCAAACTGTTGATGTCCAATTTTATTATCTTAATTAAAAAACATTTTCTGACTCCGACACAAACCAAAAAATTAACAAATTTATAAGAAGCCAAATAATGCATGCAACAATAATAATTGTATTGTCTGTACCATCAACGCGAGTGACTTGTACAAAAGAAGTATGCATTATTTTGTGTTACTAAAGAGCAGAAAGTACACTTATTAATTATCAATTTGTATATTATTGTATTAAAAGTACATTAGCATATATTTGTCATCATTACTTCAACACAAATCCCTATTATTGATGCCTTAATGTGTATCTTTACTTTTATAAAACTTTGATAATGTGAACATCCTTAAAAGTAAATAAATTTTGTTATTTAGGATATATTTGCAAAAAGTAGTAAATACAGTTAATAGTTTTTACATTATTCTTAAACAAACAAAAAATCTACAATGTTTTCTAATGCTATCTAATGTATTGTAAGTATTATTATACAAATCCTTATTTTATCTGTTGCCATAATTTATAGGTCCTTGATATATGGCTGACTCAAATCATACAACATATTGAAGTGAAAAGATTAGTGAGATAAAATAAAATTAATTAATAATATTGAGAAATAAATCCTCAAACAATATCAAACATAGACAGTTGTTAAAACATGTCTTTAGTTTCCACTTTCTTGATATCCACACAGTGGATATAAAATGTCTTTAGTTTCCACTTTCTTTATATCCACACAGTTGATATAAAAAGTCTTAAGTGTCCACTCTACTTGTTATTAACATTGTTTTTTTTAAATGAATAATTTCTCCCGTCTTTGTTAGAAAGGACTTCGTAAAAAATGGATGTAAGAGGTGTCAATGACAATTTGATGATATTTTAAGAAAAGTCTTAGCTTTGTCTCGTATACTGCTATCATGTGAGGTTATAGCTCAGTGTTTAAACTAATCATACAATTATCATTAACTGTTTAGTCAAGTGTGCAAAAAAAAACAAAGTTAAGGAAATGAATTTAATCTCTATCGCGTGTTATTATATTTCAATAAACATATCAAGTTGGAAAAAAGAGAACTAATACCATGAGTTAGTACTAATCTAACACGGGCTACACAGAGGATAAGAGAAAGCCAGTAATTCATTGACATGTTATCCCCCATTTAAGGGAGCGAAGTCAAGTGGCGTGCCACGTAATTAAAAGCGTTGCCCTGTGACGTTGACTGTCCTTTTGCAAAAAGCTAGACATCAATAATATTGTAAGCTAATATATTAATTTTCATAGTTTCCGTAGATTCGCATTAAATTATTGCAAAAATCTGCTTTTTTCTTTAGCATTAAATACATCTAAATATAAGTTAGTTACATAAAATACACGATGTAAGTTAAACAAATCAATAATATTATGTCTTATATATCTTTCAATTACATTTTATTTCTAAGCTTTACACAATACTCCATGTTCTCATTTATCTTGTCACCTAAGTTGTCTTTTGTACAACATAATTATAAATATATCAGTGCTGGTGCTTTTTAGTGCACGCTGTCAGGAAATACAATTTTAATGCGCATCAGATATGAAAATACAAAGTCATTAATATAAATACCTTTTTTTCCCTGTTCTTTACAGATCAAAATGTTTATGCTTTTTTACATTTAGGAAATATATTTGTTTTGTATATTTTAATTTAATAATAATCATGTGATAAATCAAAGTTTTTATGTAAGGAATACATTTGATTTTATTGTCATTTTCTAAAGATTATATTAACATAAAAACAATCACTAAAACACACACACACAGACACATACAATACAGATTTAAAAAAACCAAAACAAACTATTTAGCAGAGTAAAAATATATACATATGTATAAAAAACAACAATAACATAAACAGAAGTAAGCTTGCCTAAAAGACATTTGAATTAAAAACCATATAAAATTAAACTCGTAAAATAAACTTTGTCAAAAAATTTTTTTAAAACGCGAAATTGAATATTACAAAGAGTTGTAACTAAGGAAAGAATAGTTGTGTATGTTTTTTTTGTTTGTGTGTGTGTGCGTGCGTGGGTGCGTGCGTGCGTTTAAAATAATTATGGTAATTAGATAAACGTAGGGCTGGTACTTAATAAATACATTTTTTTCGATTAATCGGGAACAGTTTAATTGATTTATTCGATTAATTTCGATTAATTATACTTTATATAAATCATATATAGATCCCGTTAAGTCGTGATTCATTATTTTCGCGAAATCGGTTAAGTCACGATAATTCCATGGCTCCCAAAATATGTGACGTACCACAGCAAATTCGTTCTGCTATGCAAGAAATAAGGAAGAAAAACATTTGGGTTACGTATACACGTCTAAATAAATAATAATAATACAAGGGAAAATTATGTAAGTAACAAAACATAAAAAATAATTAAAAAATTGGAAAAAGAAAATATATTTAAATTTTGTGGAATTTTAATTGATCAAATTAATTTTAATGGAATTTTATGAAAAAATTTTTAACGATTAATCGATTAATTAATCGTTATTTTCCACAGTCATAGATAAAAGGTTTTAAATACAGTCATAAGTTTGAATATGACAAATAAATTTCACTTCCTATTGATATTTTATAAATACACATATGAGGTTAGTTGTGTAAAATAATGTTCGCTGTAATAAATATCATAATCACCTTTTGTGACATCATAATTTCTTGTCAAATTTTGAGCTGGAACCAAAAATTTTCACTCAAGATTATGTACAAATTAACTTGACGTCATAAGGAAAATTTTTATTTGTCTTGTCTACAAAAAGTTATGACTTTAAAGTGGTTCATAAGACAAGCGTACGTCTAGTCCCTAGTCTCACTTGACTTCTCGTGTTCTCTCCACCCCCATCCAAGTATTCACCATCTTACGTTTCACAATATGCTGTTAATAGACTGTGTCTAGCTCACTTTTATAGCCAGCCTACAATACCAACATAAGGGTGTCTCCATGGAGATTTCCTCCACAGTGCGTGGGCTGTCTGATCCTTCCGCTTACCAATTACCGCAGAGCATTCGGTCAGCAGATGTGCAACTGTCTCCTCGGCAATACCACATAAACTGCATCCGGGTTCCCTGTTTTTTTCTAGCCTGTGCAAGTAGCTGTTTGTTGGGCAATGTCCAGTCCGCATTTGCGTAATATGGGACTGGCAGCTACGAGGCAGTTCCCACCAGGGATCTCGCTTGCGCGGTCGCAGCATTTTGTTGTAATGGACATCTGTTCAACACCCTCTAGAATGGTTTACAATAGAAAATTTTAATAAAAGTTTCGTTTCAATATGAAACTGTAAAAACAGTGAGAAGTAATTATCTTTTCAGCTATTTGTTTAATGTTCGTTAATTTAAGAAATCATATTGTATTCTAACTGTTTCGTAATTTTACTAAACTAACATTATTTTGAAACTTATTGATTCTTCTATATTTCTGTTTAAAACACTGTTCTACTAAAAGTAGTCTTAAATAGAGCATTAGACAATGAATTATGACGTTTTTCAGCCTTGGAAATGACAAGCCCTATTAAAGAGGGTTGACTTTCACCATTTGACAAGGTCGTATGATTATTTTAATAAGAATAACTACCGCATATACTCGCCCTATAGCCTGTTCGTTCATAAGCCGACCCCCCTCCCCCCCCCCTCTCAGTTTTGGAAGAGAAAAGTACCAATTATACATTGTTGTTTGATGTGTATCTAGTTAATTGCTTAGCCACCAATCCCCTACATACATGTCATATTCAATTCTCTAACACTCGGCTACATATATGTGCTATTCTTTTTCCTGCCACTTGGCTACATATAAGTCATATGCTATTCCCTGCCGCTTTCAACATATTCTATAACTATCTCTAAGGTTCTAGATGGACAGATTAAGGTTAATTTTAAATAGAATAAGTAGTTAGGATTTTTAAATTCTAAGCGTAATGGACTTAACGGAAAACAACGTTCGCTTTGTTAAACGTTTCTTTTATAGACCCGGCTTAAGGAAATTTGGTAGGCGTCTTCCCTGTTCTTACCGATACTGATGAACGTAACTATTTATTGTTATGACGTCAATGATATTCGCAATATTGAACCATTCCAACGGTCTTTATGCTTATTGTCCCATCTCCAGAACTTTGGTCCGTGGATTCTCAACACGAACTGAAATCCTACTTTTCCGCTGCAGCGAGGGTATTCTGCTAGTATAAATAATATAAACAAAATCTACATCCACATTAGGGAATCATTCAAATACGTTTTTTTATTACACGACTTAGAGGAACCATAAAAGTTGCTTCTGTTACAGATAAGATAATATAAATATGACATCAAGGTTTATCTGTCTAGGGGAATTCTAGCTTTTCATTGACATTGTATCCCTAATTATAGGGGCCTGCCACTATAATAAAATCAAAAAAGCAACGACATGGACCAGATGCGTTATACACATGTAGACAGGCCTATTTTTAAAAATAAATATATATATTTAATAGTTTTTTGACTTTTCAAATGATTAGGATATAAAAATGTGTTTCTTTCCTCAAATGTTATATTTCCATAAACTTTTATAAACGTCATGCACGGTGGCATTTAAGTAGAACACATTATTAGTACTAAGTCTCATAGACATCTAAATTATAGTTTAATAATATTTAATTTAAAGATGCAACACTTAATATTCTCATCTAAGTCTTTCAATTCATGTCAAGTAAAAAATTAATATGAAATAAGTCAGCACTGGTGCTTTGTGGTGCGACTGTGACTGGAAGAACAATTTCGTTGCACGTTCTATATGAAAATGCAATGTCCTTTAATAATAAAAAAACAATTAGATCCGACCCACGGCGTAGCATACGCCACAGAATGGCTCATAGAAAGTGGAAAGATAGAAGGTAAAGAACGGGCAGAAAAAGCAGCAAGAAGAAATCAGAAAAAGGTAAGTGAACGTGGTTCAAAGCAGGGAGCAATGAGACACAACTAAATGGGTAATTATTTAAATAAAACAGAAACAAACAAATAAACAAAAAAAGTAGGTGAGAGTCTTAGATGATTGCATAAAAATGAAACACGCTTTTTCCTCTTTCTTCACTTCCTTTCTTTCTATATAGTGCGTCTCAGTGCGGTGCGTTTATATATATAATTAAACAGAGAAAGAAGTCATCATAATTACAACTTCTATAACAAAAAGTCTACATATCTAAATCGATTTTTACATATACATGCCAATGCAGCAAATTGTATTAAGTAAGAACTTGCAACCACTGTTACACAACGGAAATAACATTGCGTAAAACGGTTACATGATTAAATCAATATTTAAACACTAACCTGTCATATTACATTACTAATATGCGTAACCACAGATATTACATTTTTTCATAATATAACTATAATGAAACGAAAGACCTAACGAAGACCGGGGTTGTTAATATTGCAATATTGTATTGGTATTGGTAGTATTGCCAATACTTTTTTCAGTATTGGGACGATATTGCAATACTTCTTGAAATCTGATATCGGTATTGGTATTGCCAATAATTATTTTTGATATTGGTATTGATTTTTAACCAATACTAAAAGCAATATTCAATAAATTCTCAACAACATTGGTTGTGAATAAAGCTGAATATAATAAATTTTTCTTTGGTGTCGCCATCTTGCGAGTGACATTGCCAAACATTTTTTGAATGAGACTGATCAATGAAATGAATGATAATAGAAATCAAATCATATATGATATCTTTGGCAATGAGCATTGACCAGTGACTTACCAAGGCTCGGTTAAGGCGTAGGCACTTTAGGCACCGTGCCTAGGGCCTAAAAACAAAAATAAGGCCAAACAACGAAAAAAAAATTTCTTTTTATATAATATTAAATTTGTTGTAATTAGAATTATTTTTAGTAGCGTGAATGCGTCGTTCCATTTCGTTCATAACTTTTCAATGATTGCGCATATTATGGACTGATAGGTAATACTTTCAAGATCTTGATGCCATTTTTTTCTTTGGTCAATATTTTCTTTCCAATATTTCCTTTTACAGAATTTCTTGCTTGAAAGTGAGTCAAGTTAATGTTTTGTTTCATCCAATGCCAATGTAGACATATTTTAGATATAACTCATGAATTTAAATTTTAAACTAAAATTTAAGTATTAATAACGGTAAAACTGCTTTATCTGTCGATGTTAATATTCATGAAAATTAACTTCGCCCAAATTAATATTCATGTGATTATTATGATGTTTAACCGTTTACGTATCATTTGCTTTTCTATGACAGTCATTTGCTTCATTCATCCATTCATTCATCCATCCATCCATTCATTCATTCACAATATGTGTACAGTATACATATTAAAAATCTTGTTGCTTAAGGACGTTAAGGTATGCCGACTTATTTAATATGTTGTCAAAGACTTTTGAATGCTTTGACGAAAACTGATGAAGCAAGTGTTAACTATTGAACAAAATATGGTTAAACATACATTGTCTAAATTAGCCAAAAATGTTGTTATCGTTTATCGATGTAAGTGATATAGAGCGATGAATTACGTATTTGCGTTTTATTCGTCGAATGACCCAAATATTGGTATTGGTAAGGCAATGATAAATAAATATTGCTATTGGTATTGCAATACTGGTTTTAAAATTGTATTGGTATTGGTATTGCCAATAATTTATTTTTGTATTGTTAACAACCCTGATGGTTTTTAATTAAATCTCGAGTTATGAATTAAATTTTAAAAAATCCAAATTTTATTCATTGCATGTAAAATATTAATAGAATGCATTGTGAAAATAATTGAAATAAAATAATTTAAACGCATATGTAATATATAAAGGTCAGTTGATATTTTTATGTTTGTTTGTTTGTATCCATTTAAAAAAAGTTACTGCTTTGTTGAAATTTTTCCAAAAGATCTCTGCCACTGTCGTCACTAAAAAGCTCATATATATTTACGACACTGCATCGTAACACAATTGTAATTAATACAATATTTGCAACAGCGTCTATGAGATAAAAATAATAAAGATAAATAAAGAGATTAGGATATATTCCTCATTTAAAAAAAACACACAAAACAAATCCATTTTATGTTAAAAACGCATGTGAAACCATGACAATAATGGATTTTAAAGTGGTTTTTGTTAATCCATCATTAAAGGAATGAACATAACATATTCAATTCGCAATACAAAATAATTAAGCGTTTTCAGGATCACTTTATTTAGTTTAATCTACTTATGTTAATAGGTCCGGTAACCTAAGTTTAAATAGTATAAGTGTATAGGTTATGTAAAAAACAATAGTTTATGTAAAAGGCAAACAAAATATAAATGTTATATTAATAGGACTCAGCTAAAATTAAGATGCGTACACGAAAATGTGCGCACAGTAATCAGGCGATAAAAGATTTTTGAACGCGCACCGCTAAAAATGAAGCCTTGAAAAAAATTTTGACACAATTATTACATAAATAGGTTTTTATTAAATGTCGAGTTATGGAACAGAAAATAATTAAAACCAATTCGCAATTAAATTTAAACGTGTAAACAAATAAATCTAATGCATCGTGTAGCAGTTGTAATTAAATATGTTTACGTGTCTATATAATATATAGAAAGTAACAGTAAAGAAAATGACAATTCTTTGTACTACACAGCTCAAATTATGAAGCGTGCACGAAAATGTGCGCACCGTAATTAGACATTATAATATTTTTTGAATGCGCACCGTTGAAAATAAAGTATTGGGGAAAAAACGTCACCAAAAGTAACTCGCTTTGAACGGCATTTGAACGTCCGCGTAAATTTGTTCAATACAGAAATAAGGTTAAATTTTTTATTCTTTGTCTCTGCATTTTCTGATTATTTAATTTACGGCATTCGGGCAAAAGGGACAATTACAAAAACTAACTTAAAACCACCTTCAGGGTAAAAAGAACCGTCCTGTCAAATTTGGTCCCCGTCCGTCATTTAGTTTTTCCGTGGCTGTCTAACAGAAAGTCGAAAAGTGAAACATACAAACATACAAAGATACAAAGATACAAACACCAACTGAGCTTTATATATTAGATTCTCTTCGTGGTCGGACCCTGCGAGACACCAAGCTGCAAGTATGTTCAACAAATACTAATTTTAGAAAGCAGCGCACCAAATTACTGCACCAATGCATCAAAAGGTGTGCAAATTAAATATGCACTGTAAAAGAAAAAATTATATGACGTCATTGTTTTCGCTGATATTTTAATTTTGTAAAAAGGGAACAATGTAAAAAGTTATAAAATACTTTGTGTACATTTCAGAAAGTTTAATATTTCGTATTGATCAAACAAGGACAAGTTAGTTGGGAATTTGAAAAAGGTGGGCATTTTTTCAAAATAAATAGATTTCAGCTGAACACTTCCGTCATTTTTTACGGGGGATACGCCGCGGGTCTCTCCAGAGTTCTTTCTTTTCATTCACTCACAGTCGTTTGCCCAAACCCACCCCATTTTGACAACTGTGTCTTTCAGGAAGTCTTCACCCATCACTAAATCATTAGCGGCGTATGCTACGCCGCGGGTCAGCTAGTTGTTATTAATACAATATTTGCATCAGCGTCTATCAGATAAATAAAATATGGCACTACCCCCCCCCCTCAAAGGCAAAATCTGCTATTCCATAGCGCCAATAAATCTAATATATACAATTATTACATAAATAGGTTTTTATTAAATGTCGAGTTATGGAACAGAAAATAATTAAAACAAATGACGTCATAGTTGTATGCTTATATTTTAATTTTTGAAAACGTACGATGTAATAAAACAACCCCATAAAACAAAGTTTTTGCCTATAAATCCCTTATATATGAGACATAACTAAAAGTACTGATTATGTTCAAAAGTGACAAACATTTACAGACTGAAACCAAATTATCTCCCTTGGCTTTAATACTAGGTCAAAACTCTAGCAGACGACGACTAAACGTTAAAAATAGTGATTTATATAGTAAAGATAAACTAACAATGCATTAATTTAATTACGGTACGTTCGAACGATCTGAAATTTTGACACGATGCATTTTTAGGTGAGACGGATCCGTGTGCCAAATTTCAGCTCGATGGCTTTACTGGAAGTGGGTCATTTTCGACTTTTGTGTTTTTGTTTTTCCGCGGGTGGACGGGCGTCGCGGTCGAGGGACGACGAATGAGACGGCGGTGAAGTTAATATAAGGGATTTAAAAATAGGATTTGAGGATTTATAATTATTATGAAATACTTTGTTTACATTTCATCAAGTTTAATATTTCATATTTATCAAACACGGATAAGTTACCTATGTTAATTATCTATATTGATTCCCGTGATCTGTATGGATTGTATAGAAATATTAAATTACGTCATAGTTTTATGCTTATCTTTTATTTTTTGAAAAGAAGCGTACACGAAAATGTGCGCACCGTAATTAGGCAATATAATATTTTTTGAATGCGCACCGCTGAAAATAAAGTATTGGGGAAAACAAAACTTCACCAAAAATAACTCGCTTTGAACGGAATTTGAATGTCCTCGTAAAGTTGTTCAATATAGAAATGAGGTTAAATTGTTTATTCTTTTTCTCTGCATTTTTTTATTATTTAATTTACGGCATTCGGGCAAAAGGGACAATTACAAAAACTAACTTAAAACCATCTCCAGGGTAAAAGGAACCGTCCTGCCAAATTTGGTCCCCGTCCGTCATTTGGCTTTTCCGTGGCTGTGTAACGAACAGAAAGTTGAAAAGTGAAACATACAAAGATACAAACAACTGAGCTTTATATATTAGATATATATATATATATATATATATATATAATATATATATACATATATATATATATACATATTAGGGCTGCGGAAATTGACTATTAAATTCTCGATTAACCGTTAAAAAAAGTTAACGAGTAAATTTATTTAACGTTTAATCGACCCATCAATTACAAACTATAAGAAGTCAAAAAGTTTTAAAAAAAGATTTTAAAAAAGATTCCGATTAATAGTAAACTTCCTAACGATTACACGAACACTTTTGTTTTAAACTATTGACTGACGGGAATGTTCAATATGTTGATAAAGTTTGCCTTCCATCGTTCTTACACTTCGCCTACTTATCAAACCGAAAGAAAAGCGTATTAAGCTAATGGCGGTAATGGAGTCGAGTCTGACTCAGAGACATAAAATGGCGATAGCTCTTCTCATGAATTACTGCGTTACAAAATTGAGATAAAAGATACTGAATCCATTAACCCTCTACAAAGTACAATGGTGGCAACTCAATGAACACCGATCCCAATAATGTCTTTCCTTGCCAAGGCCGTTTTGTGCATACCAGTTAATACAGTTCCATGTGAATGATTGTTCAGCTCCGCTGGATACATAGTCACTTGAAAGAAATAATGTCAAAACACTTCTTTTTTGCGTAGTTAGTTAAAAGATGACATATAAAAGAGACATTCCAGTGCTATTTAGATTTTCAAGAAGAACATTAAATAAGTGTTACTTATTACTCATAAGTTTTAATTTTGGCTTTATTCTGTTGGCAAGTGACGCAGCGTTCACAGGTCACGGCTATGAGGGTTCCACGCATTACCAAGCCGCCCTTATTTCCCTAACTAGTGTTAGGTACCCATTCGAAGCTGCGTGGACTCAGGGACGCCTTAGACCCCGGAAACAAATCCTTGCCTTCACATGGATTCGAACCCGTGACCATCGGTACGCCAGCCGAGTGCGCATGCCATACATATTTTATATATATGAAATGACTTGCAAAATCAAAAGTAACAGCTAGACTATTGACTAATTTGACCACCACTAAATTATTTTTTTTTAACATTAGCTTTTAAAGTTGTTTTGAAATTATTAAACGTAGTTGTTTGCATAGTGAGGGTCACAGAATAAAGATAACAAACCTTGGATGATTGGCTGTTAGGTTGATGAAACTAATTATTATATAAACACCACAGAAGAAACCATTGATCATTTTCATTGACATTAGAAGCACAAAACTACTGACATGTATAAATATCAAAGCCTATAAAGCTATTGATGGTTTCATTTCGTCACTCAGACTATGCTATTCCACAACCCCCGTATTACTTGTTACCATATTTTTTCCAATGTCTAAATTACATTTATAATTACTTGCCTGCCCTTTAGTGTTAGTGAGGGCACCCACGTGTCGCAACTTTAGAACCACCTGTAGCAGCTGTAGTTGGAGAACTTCTCCAGCTTGTGGTCCGTCCAGCTGTGGGCGTGCGTGTACCACTCCCAGCCCTTCCTGCCGATGATGAAGACTGGGGCACCGCTGGTGCCCGCGCACGTGCTGGCTGTGTACGAGTACCGGGTGCACTTGTCGATCGGCTCGTCGCGCCTCTCCCAGGGCCCCAGGGAGACCCGCTTGTAGCAGCCATGGGGGTGGGACACAATGATGATTAGATTGTCTTTTGCCTCCCTCCCGGACTGGTTTCCGCTGCTGTCATACTTGTTGGTCACCTTCCAGAAAAGATCCTCGTACTCCCGGGTCCAGTCCTGCAGCCTCCTAACTAGGTCAAGGTCGTGGGTGACGCAGGCCACCCGGCTGGTGTCACGCTCAGAGTTCCGGTCCTTCATGGCCACGCCCTCCAGCGTGACGTGGGGGGCGCACGGGGAGTCGTAGCCCCACCAGCATTCAGTTTTTTTCGCTTCGGCGTTGTCGAACACCACATGGGTGGCGGTGTCAACGTAGACGTAGGCCCAGGCGTAGGTGGGCGTGTCGGAAGTGCGGCACTCACAGCATTCGCATTTACGATTCTTTTCTTCCGTGAAGCTGAAAGAGATGGAAAATGATGATGAGCAAAATCTAAGTTTGAAATCAATAAAAGTGTATATAAGACAGCTCAACTCACAATCCCACAGAGATAGGGTTTTAAAATTATTGTACGGGTGGGTAACATTTAACGAAACATAAAATTTAGATAACCAGTCAGTCTTTCACGGGAAAGTAACACTTTCTATAAATAAATCATTTAACATTGAAGACGTGGTTATGATTGAGGATAAATGTGGTGCTTAGTGAGAGGAGAACTCACATCTCAACGTCCCATATACGTCCGCTGCCAAACGACACTTGGTTCTGGCCCCGATATTTGTACCTCGGATAACAGATGTTCTCAGGGCTGAACTCTGGCCTCTCGTGACTGACGTAGCCGACCCTGACCTTCACCGTTAACATAGCGAGAACCTGGACCAGCCGGAGGACTTCCTTGTTTTGATAGCGTTTGGGGAAGTCGCAGAGCGTCAGCTTATCAGTCAGTATGTACTTGTGGTGGCCGTTTCTTTTCCAGCATTTCCTGTTACGGTCAAGGTCGGCCAAGTTACTGTCTTCACCCATTTCAACCTCATTCTCGCCATTGACCTCCACCTCGTGGAAACCTGTCATTGTGTGGCAAAGGGCATTAACGTATTAATAAATAAGAAGGCTTTTTTGTTTTTTGTTTTTTAACTGAAAAGCTAACACTACAACAGGTGTTTATATGTTTTAGGGGCCGTCCATAAATGACGTCACGCGATTTTGGCCAATTTTTTACCCCTCCCCCCCCCTCGTCACGCGTCGTCACAAAAAAGTTAGACCCCCCTCTAAAAATACGTCACAAAGCTTTGACCCCCCCCCCTAAAAAAATCTATTTGAAAATTAGTATGTTTCAAATCACTTTTATTGTCATTTAAGTATTTATAATTTATTTAGTGAAGGTCTACATCTACATTATAATATCGTAACCCGCGTGGAGCATTTTTAAAAAAAACTTTTAACCGGCCTTCAGAAAACGAACTGTGTTAACATCCTTAGATTATATTTTATTTTTATACATACAAATTAAACATTGACTATTGTATTAATCATCACGGTTAACGTCTTTGTTTAGAAAAAAAATTATTTAAAAATAATATTTTTAAAATGTATTTTAAAAACATCCCTCAATTGACTGACGGGCATCCCGTAAGAAAGAGGTCGGCGAACAGAGGTAAATAACTTCATCTGGGGTGAAACAGGGAATTCTTGGGGGTAATGCAGACTCATTTGGGGCATATAACATCCACTACAATCCACTAGATATATTAAAATACGTCATGTGTACGTGTACGCTTGGAACATATGCCCATTATTGAACCGGTTCCTTCCAGAAAATGCTTTTTTAAAATTTGACAACTATGTAGATTTCTTACCTACATACTATACGAATACACCCAAATCCACCCTACTTTCATTTATATTGTCACGAGTGACAATAATCTTAATCCACATGACTTGACTGTATCAAGTATTCTTCTGTGATATTTAACATTAATGCCCTAAAAACTGAGCTAAGAAGAAAAGTTGTTTTGTGCTCCTCTCGAATTGTGATGTCAAGAATTTGATGCATTCAATAAAGTTAATGAATACTTTCATTATATCTAGAATGGCCAGGGGCGTTTGACCAGAAACCAATCGAACAATTCTATTAAAAAAAACTTTATAATTCTATCAATAGACCCCCACCCCCTTTTTTTTTAAAGAAAAAGGATATTCCGTGTTGTTTTGACTTAAAATACCCACACATAATCCTATTCAGATAATTTTTTGACACTTGTCATGCTTTTAAAACTCACCAGTAGCATTTTCGGGGGGTGGGGGGCTAACGACGTTCCCCTAAATCCCGGAGTCATGTGAGCAGGACCTAGAGTGTTGGGTTTGGAGAAGGGGGGACCGCAGACATAAACTTGTATATTTTGGGGTAACGGGCAAAAATGTTCGCCGATTCCTGTCGTGAGAGAACCAAACGGAGCTGCGGTTACATCACAAATGCTTTGATGTCAACATCAAATGACACAATTTCATACGTTATCTTGGGGGTTCTCAAACTTAAGAATTATAATTAGATTTAATTTTCGTGTCTTGATAGCTTACGCCAACCAGCGTCTAATGGCTTACCGACTGGCATTAAATATATTTTAAGCGACCAAATATTTCAGTGGAAGTTTTATTTAAAGTTACCCTTTTGATGTGACGTCACATTTGTTCAAACCCCCTCCCTTCCCCTCGTCACGCATCGTCACAAAAGTGTGACCCCCCTCCCCCCCTATGTGCGTGACGTCATTTATGGACGGTCCCTTACGTTAGCTATTGTAAACTTTTTTTCAAAATGCTAAGGGTTAATTTCTATCTTTTTTTTTAAATCTGTTACAGACGCTCCTTCTATACATAATATTATATCGTCATACGTTCTAATAGAACGTATTGTCATTTGATTCAGCCTACACAGGCCATGGCTATTATGTACCACACTATTCCCAGCCACCTTTGTTTCCATGACTAGTGTCAGGCATCCATTCTGAGCATGGTGGACTCAGGGACACGATTTGTCCCCGGGAACAAATCCTTTGCAATTACGGAGATTCGAGCCCGTCACACTTGGAACGCGACCCGAGCACGCATGCCGCTTGGCTACCATTAATATCTTAAAGGGGAACTTTTTTTTGTACTACAAGTATGAAAAAAAACCACATATTTGTAAGTCATTCATCAATGTCATCTTAAATTTAATCAGAAGCGCTGTTCAGATTAAACCATGCCGAAGGTATTTGTACCTAAACACCAATCTCTAAACAAGGGCTTCCACACCCGGCAATCTTCTACCCTTGTATCATGTATTATTTTTGAATGTGTGATCGGGTGGTTTTTTTATGTTAGCAACTCTTTAAAACTTATTTTCGAAGAAGGGAAACACTGACCTTCGTTTAAGGGGAGTGTGTCACTTTCTGGTGTTGCCTCCATTGCTTCGCCTACTAGTCTTCACGTGATGTTGTCGATCTGAAACATCGTGATAGCACATGTGTATGTAGTAGTGATAAGATAACACACAATGTTACCTCACTCGGCTTATTCTTTTTTGTGACCTTAGTGCCTTTGCAGTTAACGGGGGAGGGGTGTCAAATAAGATATTTGGTAAAATCAACTTTCATAATGGTCAGTAATATATTTCAGTCTTTTGTCTCACTCCATCCAACTCCTGATACCCTCGATGAGTGTCCCTTACGACCAATGAAATATTCCCTTTACAGAAGCATCTTAAACGTCTTTGACCTACATTAGAGCCAAAATGAATAAAATATTGATTGTGTTTCATCAATATATAAAAGAAATTATGTTATACAGGATCTAACATTTTGCTAATCTTATATTAACGAGATCCAAAGTAACCACATGTGCAACAGCAACGACAGGGGGAGTAAACCAGATAGCCATACAGTTAAGTGCGGGGTCCATATTACAGAGAGAGTATTATCAATAAAACAGATCACAATGCCCCCGTGTGTCTGTGTTGTAGTTGTATTTACATAATGTTTGCAACAAAAAGATGTTTCGTGGTTGGAATTCATTTTAGCGGTTTTAATGAACACATTCATTTTGGCTGGAGAGTCTTGGAAGTTCTTGCAAATCTGGAGGTCCGCGGATACCCACAAAATATATCATTAAAACATTTTTTTTAAAATATGTATAAAAGAAATACAGATGTCTTGTTTCGGCAGTGCAATATGATATTTTATTTCAAAGACAAGTAAACGCCATACACCATCACATTATGCTACTATTTAAGGTAATGTTTTCGTTAGGCATGGCTGCAAAAAAAAAGATTTTAAAGAAAAGTTATCACCACAACAGTGCGTTTATAAAATATGCAGTACAACTATGCAAACACATTAAAGCCGTGACAAACGTTAGTAAGCAACCTGAATGTATATCTTCTTATCTTATCTGTTACAGACGCTCATTCTATAAAGAGGATTATTGGGTCCTACGTTTATCCATGGTTTGTGTCTAGTCTTGCATTTTTATTAGAGTTTTAAATGTTGATAAAGTGTTGGTTTTCATGGTTTTCCCAGGCAACCTATACCATGCCCGAATTCTGAACGGGAAGAACGAGAATGTGTATGTGTTTGTTTTTGCATACGGAATACGAAAAGTGTTTTTCTCTGTCTATTTCAGATTTAATTTTGAATTCGGTTCTCTTTGTGTTGTATTTACATGTTAGAATGAATTGTCTTATGTAGCATTAATACTTTGCTCATTTTTGTTCTATCCACTACTGTTTCAAGGTCTAATGATTTAACTAATGGTGTTAATCTTGTCAGTTTTTTCATATTTCAGAATATTGGCCATAAATGACTAAATTCAAAAGGTTGCCAATCTTCTCATTTCGCTTCATGTTTACAGATGTGGGCAAGATGTTTGCGCCATACACATACAGTTTGCAGAAAGACATACGCCTTAGAGGAATAAATACACCTTGCAAGAAGATATTTATCTTGCATAAGGACATGCACTTTTGAGAAAGACATAAACAAATAACATTTTACAAACTTTCCTGATACAATACAAGATACGAACTATAGAGGAGCTACACTAACTAACAAGACCATGTTTCAAAAACATAATCGTATATGTAGAGAAAATACTCCAGTGATGTATGTTTTGCTACTTATCGGTTAATTAATCCGAATAAAATTTTACAATGAGAAAGCATGGCATGAAGTTTTATACATAAAGTTTTATTCACACAAAAATTTTAAAACTATTTCAGCCAAGTTCAAAAGTTCAGAATAAATAAGTTATTTAAAAGTAATTATAAAACATTGTATATAGGGCCTAATACAATGTTCAACGATTTTACTGATTAAAACTGGTGGCATTATGGTATCGAACGTATTTAAGCGATGACCATTGACTCGAGTCCTCAACATTTACTCAATCCGGCATGTGTTGATGAGTGTCGTTGTCACGCTTCTTACGTTCTTAGCAGCCTTCCCTGGCATTGTGATCGTTTGTGTATTAGCTCCAGAGTTATACCTTAGACAGTGGCGGATTTAGCTATAGGGCAGGGGGGCGGCTTGCCCCCCCGCGCCCCTGTTGGGTCTAAAATGGCGCCCCCTAAAGTCGCCCTCGATGAACACTAAAAAGGTGTCACTAGAGCAGAAAAAAAAGATTACTAAACATGAAACTTGTAATCAACACCAAACTGCTTGCTAAATATCGTATTTCAAATGATGAAACTGTAATATCTGGTTTAAATCAATCACTCGCATCTGAATTATCGGCGACAATTGATAATGAAGTTAAGTCTGCACAATTCTTTTCTTTAATTATTGATTCAACCATTGATATATCTAGAATTGATCAGATGTCAGTTTCTTTACGTTGAGTTTTAAAAAAAGGAATGGTGTGGAAAGATTTATAGGCGTTTATACTTTTGGTAAAGAGCAATTTTGCCGCATTTGCTGAGGAGATTTTAACGAAACTACAAAAGCGAAACATTGATTTCACACTCTGTCGACGACAGGCATACTCTGGAATTAAGAGTGGCCTTCAAACTCAAATAAATACACTTTTACACAATTGTTGTGCCCATGTTTTGAATTTGGTTACTATACACTGATGTACAGTTGTTTTTCGGCATAGATTTTTTTTGTTTTTTGTATGCATTCCTTACGTCTAGTTTACCACGTCTACATACTCTTAAATAACACCAGAAATCTCAATATGAATCAACAGTAGATACTCTGAAACGACTTTCTGATACAAGATGTGGAAGCCGTAGATATGCAGTTCATGCAGTTGTTTGATCATTCTCTGCTATTTTAGCCACACTTGATTAAGGGGAATCAACAGAAGATAAAGTAAGTGTCAGAGCAGAAGCTATGGGACTATCTGTTTTAGTAACAAAATATTTTTTTGTTTTTCTGATGCTATTTGTACAAAAGTTATCTTCGTGTTATCAAACTACTTGCAACGCCTTTGCAAGATGTTGGAAGAAATAAGTTTGTGGAAATCCAGAAGCGATGAAGCTTCTGAAATTCTAAATGTAGATGTCAAATCATTTATTAACGAAAATTGTTCCAAACTAGATGTTAAAACAGAATTGAAAGAAAAGCGAATTGCAAAAAAAAAGAAAAGTATGGCAGTCGAACTTAGCAGAGATAAAATTGGCTGATGATCCAAGTACAGCTTTAAATCTAAAACGTACTTCACTATCATGGATACACTTGTAACACACACAGATTATCGATTTAATGACTTTTGGAGCAAAGTTACTATTTCTTTTGTATTGATCCACCACAAATATCGGAAGAAAATAAAGCTTCTTTTCAAAGTTTATGCAAAATTTACAAACACAACATTAACCTTGAAGAAACAATCGTAGAATATGATACCTTCAAAGATCTGTACGCGGTCTACGTTTTAGAATACCTAGTGAACTACAACTTAAAAAGATTCAGCCATTCTTGACTGATGGCATCAGGTATACCTAATTTGTCAATGCTATATAAAATTTACTTTACTCTTCCTGTTGTCAGTGCTACTGCTGAAACACGTTTCAGTAGATTGAAACTAATCAAAAATTATTTGCGCTCAATAATGACATCTTGATTGGCATTAATTTCAATTGAACGTGATCTAGCTGAGAAAGTTGACTTTGAGTCAACGATAAATCGTTTTGCTTCAATGAAATCAAGTATAAAGCAATTTATATAGTCCTCAGGGCTCTAGTGGGCCGTCCATACAGATACGATCACGCTATTTTTGACCATCTTTACTCCCTCTCTCGCTTCGTCACACATGTCACACATCTTGGACACCCTAAAGTACGTCCAGACTTCGACAGCAAAACATGTTTTATAACACCATACTTCACAATTAACCTAAAACCGCATGACGTCCCACTTGCGACTAACTCTCTTACCTATCGTGTCACAAACGTCACCTTTTCTCACACTCTCTGTGCGCTGTGACGTACTTTCTGACGGCCCCTTGTGACGTTTCCTAGCAGCCTTCCTGGCTTTTGATCTTTTTTATTAGCTCCAGAGTTATACTTAGGATCGTATTGACTCGTATCTCTTATTAAATTTTAATGGAATTTGTCCATAATAAAGACACCAATATTTTTAATTCATTTCCACCATTATATGACAAAGCCTATTTATTGTTTTTAATATATGGTTGCTCATATCACGTGACTCTAAAACTGGAAAACATAGTCAAAAGAACGCAAGACAAATGTTACCGAATGAGTTGAGGGATGTCTCACACGGGTTGCTGGATATGGTATTGTTTCTTGCTAATCAAAATATGTCGTTGTGTGTCACGATGAAGATGATTCTTCAATAAATAGGGAACTTTCCTTGAGATGGTTGAGATGATATCTGAATATGACTCATTGATAAAAGATCACATAAATATTACTCTAGTGGAGTACATCAACGGAAAAGAATCATCATGTTGCCTTATACCAAAGTGATTTGGATAACGCCCTGGCACACGAGGTGAAGAGATAATTATCATGGATATGCATGACATAACTAAAGGTGTTTTAGATTTGGTTTTCTCTATCCATCAGACACATCATACAAGGAGCAGATACATAGTGTAATTAGATGTGTGAAATGATATATTAATGGGAAAATTACAATGTCAAATTTAAATTACAATCCCTGTTTTCAGGATTTTTGCCTTCAAGATGGACAGAAGTGACGGACTAGACTCGAGACATTGTTATCATATAAATAAATACGCTCGTTTTATACTAACGAGCATTGCGTCATACGCTTATCCATGCGTGACTTAAGTCTAGTCTTGCATTTTATTTAGAATTTTTAAATGTTGATAGTGTGTTGTATATTTCAGTTTACCTTCCAGACTGTACAAAAGAAAACTTGCCTGACTTTTCTCTCGCATATTGAACAAGAAAATTGTTTATATCCCTTTGTATAAATGAGTTTAGTTACCCTATGTGCAGACTTCACGGTTACGATAATTCCGCATCAATGTCTATACATCATAAATATGTTTAGACCTTACTTGACATGTCATTGTATGATAATGCACTAATTCTTTTTTTTTATTCATGAGTTTTAAAAGTAACAAAAAGAGATAACCGCACCGTGTGACACTAACCAAGGCTACGCCATTGGACATACTCTTACGTTCATGCATTTACAGATCAAAACTTATCCCTGAATATAAATAGAACATGTCCCAGGGGTACCTTAAAATGTTATCAAATATACCTCTAACTGGTCCATTAGCTATACCACGTACCAACATATATTTTTAAAAAAATCTCACACATATTGAAACACCTATAACATGTTCCAAAATACAATGAGTAGAAAAAAGTAACAAATACAGCAGATCAACATCCCATAAAGATAGCAGACATTGTGAACCACCTGTTTAGCTTTTAAATCGACGAGTCGTGTTAACAACCTGATTTAAAACCCTCGACGAGTAACACCAATATTTAGTCTTAACCAAATGTTCCCTTTAAGCTGAGGGGCTGCGTGGTCGCGCAGATACCTGACCGACGCCACGCAGCAGTTTATAATTACCGCGCAGCAATTTTAAAAAAAAATATTACACCAAAAATAGATGCTGTGCAACTATGCACACGAGATTTTGTAATTTGCACATGGGCCAAAGAACCTTAGAGGCAGGGCCGGATTAAGCCATCTTGGTGCCCTAGGCACAAACCCACATGGGTGCCCCTCTGCCCGAGCCCCAGTCCTCTACTGACCACTGGTATGTTAAAAACTATGCAAAAAAAACAACAACTAACAAACACATTTGTTAACGCACATGTTTGTACTACTATCACTATCATCTACTAATAAAAAAAACAATAAGGTATTTATGTATTAAAATCAATAATAAATTAATTTTGTAATAATTATGGACAAACATACTGTAACTTTTTTTTAATAGATGAGAAAGTCAGAGAGAGAGGGCGCATTGCATTTTAAAGTTCTTTTTTTCTAGATTCACATCTGGCAACATTTTTGAGTACATCACCAAAGTTAATTTTACGAAACACGTCTGCCTCAATCATCAGCAGAGAAAAGGAATCACGTCTTAATTATTTCATTGTCGACCTACTTGGATTTTTGTTTTTACGTTTCAACTGAGAAAAATAGCGCTCAGTTTAACAGTTCGTAACCATTAATGTTAAAATTATGCGTAACGCGATTTCTACATTTGGAAAAGCATACTTGATGTTTGCACTAACTGTCATTTTGTATAATTCTGCATAACTGAACGTGTTGATTTCAGATTTTGATGCACGAAAATAGTAGCGAATGCATGAGTGGGACTGTTGTAGTTCAGTGTATAAATTAGTGTTCAGATCTTCAGGATAAGCATTTATTAGTCCTTAACAACACTGAGATGTTTTTGGTACATTGACCAAACAAAAAAATCGAATTGCTATATCATTATATACCTGTTCTCGTCTACTCATCTCTGTCTCAAGTTTTTCAACAATGGCGTAGAACGCAAATATACTAAATTTGTCTCTGATATATATTCAGAGATACCTCAAGGGCATGAGTGGCATGACCTTCAATGACCACTGTCTTTCGTTTAAGATTACAGGTCAAAGTTGACTTATAATCTAAACCTGTTGTTATTTCTTTTGTAGCTTATTTAAATCTTTCAAATTAATTTCTAGATTCATTCAAATGATCTACTAGTGAAGAAAACAAATCAGCACACGTTTTCATGTTAACGTTCTCATTTTAGTTGAAAATGAAAAAGAAAGTAAAAATTGTAACAATTAACTTTTGTAAAATCAAGTTTTGTTGTGTAAGCTAAATTAGTAATATCTACATCAGTAAGTAGTCTATACAAATTTTCGAAAATGCAAAGTAGTTATAAGCCGTTATGCAAATGGGCAGTCATTCAATGTCACGTCGACAAATTAGCACTATTCACAATTGTTTTCACTAGCAGACCAAAACGTATAAGGGCGTTACGTAGCACTAACATATCCTAAGATAATCACACACTCATACACAAAATAGCACCAAAAAATATGTCGGAGGTATTTTACACCCTAAGTTGTGGGACCAAGGTTAAATAATGTGCGATTCAATACTACAATTGCGATTTGCTAATGTCATGCCGATTGCGTGCGGCTACCGGGACAATATACACATTTTTCTTGAGGACTTGTGGTGACCCCAAACGCTTGAAGCCCTAGGCACGTGCCTTGTTTGCCTAATGGTTAATCCAGGCCTGCTTAGAAGGAAACTTGGTCTTAACTGCGACATTGATCCTGATCGACAATTTTAGCGCTGGCTACTGTCAACTGTGAGTGCAAGGAGCCACATCAACAGTACATGCAGCAGCTACTACGTCAACACCAACTTAACTCTTGATTCATTGCATAATAATACTTTAAAACGGTTTTAGAGGAGTTGTAGTTTAAAGACATACGATTATACACTGCAGATTGACCGTTTTGATTGTCGACGCCCTTGTTACAATGACAATGTACTAGAACGACCTGCTCATAGATAGTGCAAAGATAGGGCGAAATAATGGACACAAAGTACATCACGAAGTATTTCGGACATCGCGAAAATATCTGCCTCGCCGCCATATACTCCTGAAGTATTCATGTACTAAACGTATTGTTGAGGAGAGTGTAAGAGTTCTTTCCCATTACTGAGAACAACTGAGAGCACGTCGCCGAGATTATCCCAAAGTTGAGAAACAAAGTTAACAGCCATGTTGGGAAGTCATGTTGAAAAGGAAGGGGAAAAGAACGGGCACAAACATAAACATTTTAAACATTAAAAAATAATGTCTCAGCTGGGTCTTGAACCCAGGCCATTCCGCATGTTAGGCAGATGAAAGTAACCACTACATTACGAAATGCTCGTTAGTATGTGAAGGAATAACGCAAGTGAACACAAGAACTAATTTTGCCCCTCTCTCCACCACCTCTGCTTGCCAAACCATAAACTGATTGGTTGACCCCAGCCATGGTCATTCGTCATGCTTATTTACACATACTTGCTTTTGGAGAATTATATATATATAGATGTTTAAATAACATTAGCGACGTGTACCCTGAAGGTTTTTAGCCTCTTGGGATGCAAGTAAGCAGTGTGACCTGTGTAGATATGCCAAGCCACGCCCTTGGCGAACAAACTGACCGTAATAGAACAAACAAAAACATGTACGGCTATCTATGTAGATCAAAATAAGACTATTACGAGTACTCACAACTTGGTGACCTAGTTTCTAAGGTGTCACAACACACGATGGCTCTTGCTATTCTGTTATAACGCTGAATATGTTATTTTGAGTCTGTTCCTATTGTTTAGTAGGCTTTTAATAAATGAAACATCTATCTGGCAGCAAATGGAATCTATTAGCGCAAGGTCCACAAAGTACACGCTCAGAAAAGTCGACATAAACTGAGCACGCAGCACCTTCCCATGGCCGACGAGCTGACGAGGGCTGGATGTAATGTTAGTGTTTTTGTTTGTCTGAGTGTGTGTGTGAGGGAGGTGTGCGTTCGTAAAATCATAATCTGCTGTTTTTTCCTCGGGAAATCTGGATAAACAGAAGTACACTTGAATATTTTGTGATGACAATTATTACACATAATATCAACATTTGATATTCATTGCTCAGTTGATTCGTTCTAAAGATTATCGACCTCACCTTGGAGTTAATGATGAATTTATTTAACCGTTAGGCGCTTAATGACTCCAGGCTGGGACAATGACGTATGAAAACGGGATGAGGTGGAGAGATGGGGGGGGGGTCCAACCTGTGCTTGAATTTTTCTGTGTTTGGGGTGTAGGGGAGGGGGATTGCATGTTCAACACAATGCCGATGTTTTAATGCCGAAGGTAAGAGGAAAAGATTCCCCCGCCCCGCAGAGGTCAGCATTAATTCTAGCAAGGCAAGTTAGGAACGAAGTCAGTAACTCATTGGGGCAGTTTATTGTTCCAATAACTTGTTTTTTTCTTTGACCAAACAAGTACCACTAAGCAGGAGAATAAACACACTCTCAAGATTTAAAACTAATTAAAAATGCAAGACTAGACACAAACCATGAATACGCGTGAGTCGCAATAAGCTTCTGTTAAGAAATTTTGAATTAAATGAAATTACCGAGCTTATGAATCAATGTAAGCTAAGATTCTTGAAAGGTATCACATACACGTTTTCTGTCATTTAGGTAAACATCTATAGAGCAAATGATTGGTTAGCGCACTTCTAGTTTGGGAATAACTGAAATAGATAAGCTGAAGAAAAATGCAACACTTGACGTGGGTATGTTGACGTGACACCCCTCCACCGGAAAAAAACAAATAAAGGTAAAGTGGTACCTAAAGGCCTCAAAAGATAAACTACTCGTCAATGAAGTTTGCTAAGATAACAGCCAGGCTTTGTTTCTCAGAAATGTAAGCCTGACACGTCCATAAAGCGGTTTTATGGTGTTTGACCTCGCCATTAAACCAACAATACAAACAAAGGTGTCCGTCTAAAAGGTGTATCATTCCTCGTGTTACTGTTTATCCTGGTGTGGCAGGCCAGATTAAAACCCTGACCAGAATATACCCGGGGCAGTGGCGTAGCAAGAACATTTGCCGCCCGGGGCAGTCTGCAATTTGCCGCCCTTTTTAAGTTTAATATGATGCTGTTTTTTTTTATAAATTAATGAACATAAATAAATAATTGTTAATAAAACAAAGTAAAGGAGGGGAAACTTTTTACCATTGGATGCCATACTTACGTAAGCAGCAATGAAGGACGCCCCATAAAATGATATACCTATAAATACATAATTTATAAAAATACAAGATACTTTTTTAAGGTTACAAGAAAGTTACTGAGGTCGCAGGTTTCCTCTATGAGACAAAAGATATTTCAAATTTACACCAAAAAATACCAATTATCTTATCTTATCCGTTACAGACGCTCCTTCTATACAGAAAATTATTGCGTACTCCGGTTATCTATGGTTAGTGTCTAGTCCTGCATTCTTATTAGAGTTTTAAATGTTGTTAAAGTGTTGGTTTTCCTGGTTTCTTCAGGCAAACCAGTCCACACTCGAATTCCGGACGCAAAAAACGAGAATTTTTATGTTGTTTGTTCTCGCAAATAGAATAAGGAACTTGTTTTTATCCTTATGTCTATCTGAGGGTTGTATTAAGTTATATTTGTGTTGTATTTCTAAATTAGAATTAATTGCTTTATGTATGATTACTACTTTACTCTTGCTTCTTCTATCATCAAGAGTTTCAAAGTTTAATGATTTGGCTAATGGTGTTATTATTGTCAGTTTTGTAAATTAATATGTTTTATATTTGTATTTATGAATAAATAATTTAATTTTTTTTTCATAAACAAACACGCAGTATACATAAATATGTGTATACTAGTTCAAAAGCCTGCTGAAGCTGGCAGAACGAAATCCCACAGAAGGGATAACAAAGAAATATACCAAATACTGCAATAGAAAAAACAACGTGGCCTTTATTGCCATGAACAGAATACGATATATGAACAGAAATAACAAAGCAATGTATGAAATACTGTAATAGAAAATAACATTTGGCCTATATTGCCATGAACACAATAAGATATGAAAATAAATAACAAAGAGATGTACGAAATACTCAAATAGAAAATAACTTTTATCTTTTATTGCCATGAACACAATACGATATGAACAGCTAAATATGAAAGATTTCCTTGTACACCACATTTTTAGTGTAGCAGGTGGAGCTGTCGTGGAGCATTTTCCCTTGTTTAGGACCATCTGCCACATGGACCTTGACATCTGCTGATCCTCGTACACGGGAGAAAGCAACGTATAATTGCGTATGGCTAAACACAGGTTGTGGTAGGTAGATACCGACCTTATCCAGTGTCTGTCCCTGCGATTTATTTATGGTCATTGCGAAAGCTAACTTCACAGGGAATTGCCTTCTCCGTAGAACTAAAGGAAAGTCTGTGGTTGTCGGGGCAATGTCCACGCGTGGAATGAATAGAGTGCGACCTTTTTCACTTCCGGACAGAAGTTCAGCGATGATCAGGTTGGGTTTGAGGTCCCTAACCACCAATCTGGTGCCGTTGCATAGACCTCGTTTGTTGTTCAAATTGTGAAGAAGAATTATAATTGCTCCGACTTTTAATGTTAATTGATGAAGCGGCATTACCGAAGATGCCAATTGATGTAGAAATTCCACGGGAAAATTGTTTTCATCATCTGGCGTGCAGTCGTCGATGGAGTCGGAACTTAAGTATGTCCTGGGTTCTCCTTCAAGTAAATGCAGAACCTGACTATTGATAAGGTCCACATCGGCATTTGTAGGGCAGAGAATAGCCTTATTTGCAAACTCTTCCGCATCTCTGGCTAGAAGTCTTTCACCGAATATTTCAGAAACAATAGATCCTGTGCAGACCATCTGGGCTGGAACTTCAAACATATTCTCGTTCAATCCTTGTTCATTGGTTAATGTTCAATTGCCTAACTCAATTAACCAAGACGTAAATTCTGGATCAATAGATCGCACATTACTTGTCAATGTGAGAACTGTAAATTTAGACCAAAGATCGGTAAACTTAATACTCGCTTCGACAATGGCGGCCCTGGTTACATGAGCAACAACGGGCAAGGTTTGTCTGAAGTCCCCACCCAAGAGAATGGTTTTTCCACCGAAAGCTTTGTCATTTTGCATGATATCTTGTAAGAGTTTATTCACGCATTTCAATGCATCCTTAGAGGCCATCGTGGATTCATCCCAAATGATTATTGTAGCTCTTCGGAGAATGTCAGCATCGGAGGAGGTCATTCTCATTCTGGAGGTTGAGGTGTCGATAATTGGGACGGGAAGTTGAAATTGGGAATGGTACGTTCGACCACTTTACAGTAAATTGGCCGCGATTCCAGTTGATGCAGTAGCTAAAGCAATCTTCTGTTCCCCTATAAAGGATGCAAGCAAGGTTGTGTACAAATATGTTTTACCACTGCCACAGGTCCGTCAAGAAAGTAACACCTATGAGGAAGATGATCATTGGCTGCGGCTGTGATAATTTCATCAAATGCATGTATCTGCTGTATCATTGAGACTCCGTACCATGTCTGTTGCTTTGCTGAGCTGTTGGACCGGATCAAAAACGATGTCATGTATGTCTTCCACGTGACTTGGTGGAACCTGTAAACCAAAATTCTCGCAGGTTTTCGTATTAACAATAAAGATCAATTGAATATCAGTAAGGGCCAAATTGAGGCAGTGTTTGCAATTCACTTCGTGATGAAACTGCAACGTAAAATCTTCATAAAAGTATAAAAGTCTGAAGGTCCTCAAAGGAATTTGCACCTGGCACATAAAGGAGAAGTAAGCGCAAGCAGAAGCGCTGAATGTCTGACGCTAAACTGACAGAGTACATACGACCAATTATTCTGTCAGCACCCCTTTGCCTTCTCTGCCATGTTCTGGTCCTCTCGTGAAAATAATAATGTTCAGGTATGTCAGTGTATAGTATACCTGTAGCCATCTGGTATTATTGATTTAGTTTGAACCATGCCGTTAAAGTAGTGTCTCTCGATGCTGCGTTCTGTGCTGCAGCCTCAACGTTATCAGCAATAAAAAACTACTGATTGCTCGCCAAGGAGATGAACTTGGAGTCTGATAATTGCATGAGACTGCTTGTGCATGTGGAACCCTCGTGTGTTTCTGTTCTTCTTCGATTCCTGTTATGTTCGTGTCTGCGACGTTTTCTATCGGCAATTTCGGCTTCATGTTCTTTTTCGAGGCATATTTGTCTCGTGGCAACACGCGAATGTTTGTAAATTTGTGGAGTTGAAGAAGAAATAGTAAAGCAATGCGAACGTGACATTGACGATGGGTACAGGCGTAGGAGAACGGTGTCGTACCTTGAATGCGGCGCAGCAATGCAGTTGGCAGTGGGTCAAGAACCTAAGACCGACACACCGACATCAACGGGTTGGTGGTGACTTACATCATGATTTATAACGGAGACACACACACGCATAGGCTGGTGGCCGATGTTAGAATCAACACAAATGTGTGTTTGTGTGTACACAAATGCTGACGTCACAGGTTCGTGCGTTGTTTCAGTAATTGACGTTCTAGCTAAAACAATGCCATCATATAATATTTTTTTACGGCGAACATTTTTAATTTATTTATAATAATTTTGCGCGCCTTCTTTGCGCGCCTTTCTTGCGCGCCTTTCGAGCACCTTTTTGCGCGCCTTTGGACGGGGAGACACACGCATACTTAGGACGATTATGTATTAGATTTATTTATAATAATTTTTAGCGCCTTTTTGCGCGCCTTTTGAGCACCTTTTCGCGCGCCTTTGAACGGGGAGACACACGCATACTTAGGACGATTATATATTAGATATTTTTACATTTACTTTCTTAACTTTCATAGTAGAAAAATCGTGTAGTATGCTATTAACATTTAAATTTTTTGTACTATCTTGTTCTATGGACAATAGGCAAGATTGTGTAGTCTTAAATCACTTCATTTGTGGAACGAAGATAATTTTTAATCAACTTAAATTTGGAGAAGCTCTTTTCAAAACTAGCGAAACTGATAGCAATTGTTAAAAATAAATCTTAGCAATATTACAAATTTGGGTAAAGAAACGTATAATCTATACTGTTCAATAAATTTTAATAGCTCAAGGGGACATTAACATCGTCTCCTTCAGCCAAACGTCTTGTTATTGGACTTGGTGTATAACGAAGTTAGGAAGCACAGTTTATATAATTTATTTATGTTGTATAAGTATTTTTGTTTACAATTTCATGACGCCAAGTTCTTATTTAACTAACAATGCTGCTTTCATTGTTATTATTCAACAATTCTAACAACTAAAGTATTTAAATAAACTGCCAACATTCTGAACATCTCTCGCTTTGAATATCGTGGCTTCACTTTATAATGTGATCTTCTCCATGGACTGTACTTAGGGCTCTTCAAATCATAGGCGAGTTTTTGCTGTAATAATTGTTAAGTTCTTTTAACTTATTTCATACACGTATGTATTTAATTTTTTCGCGTTTGCAGTCTTTCTCAGCCCATAATTGACCGAGTCATTGGCATACAACAGATCGTAATAAAATAGAAAGAGATTGTAACAAATAACAAACATCCACACTCAAAAAGCTACACGATATCTAATATGGACATCATATATAATTCTTTTTAAAATATCAAGTGGGTAGTCATGTAAACAACAAAAATGAAATGCTACTTAAAGTTACTATTTTCAAGAAGCTCTGCAAATTCTTATACTATGAAACTTGAAAGAAGTTGTTTTTTGTTTTTTTTTAATTGATTAAATGTTTATTTGGGTAGGAAAATCCTACTCTTTCATTGGCATTGTATCCCAAGTAATAGGGATCGAGTTCAAGTGGCGTGTCACTAGGATAAAATACGTACTAATATTATTGCCTGGTCTCTTAATCATGTAGATATATGCAAACATAATTAAGTAAGTATATACATTTCATAGTTTTCTTTATTTTAAAACGAATGGGATATTAAAATGTGTTTCGTTGCTCAAATGTCGTAATTCTATATTTTTTTATAAGATTCATGAAAGGAAAGATTTAAGTAGCAAACATTAGTCGCAATAAATCTCATAAAAGTGTAAATTATAGCTTATATTTTTTTAATTAAAGATGATATCATTTAACTTCTAATGTAAGTTTTTCAAGAAAAATTTCATAAATAATATGTCAGCACTGGTGCTTTGTGGTGTGACGCTGACGGGAAATACACATTTGTTTCACGACCTAGATGACAAGGAAATGTACATTCATCATTTCTTAACTATGAGTTTCTTCTGTTAAACACTTTAGTTTAGATTAATTTCATAATCAAAGTTTTAGCTGATTTCTTTATACAATAAGCAACTCGCTATAACAATTATAAAACGTCCATCTTATAAATACAAATAATAAAGAACGTGACTCAACTTTCATTTTCTATGTTTCTTTACTTTAAATGAGACAAATTTTAAAAAGTCTAGGTTAAAAATTGTTAGCAAGAAGTTATAGAGTGCCACTAGGAAAAAAGATGATTATTTGGATGTTTTCTCTTATTGCAGCTTCAACACGTATTTACAACTATCTTTTGAAGTAATTATATAAATTTAATACTTTTATTAAAAGTGAAATGAATAAAACAAAAATGTGTTTAGATCCTCAAATTTTATATTCAACAAATTCTTATAGTTTTCACACAAGTAAACATTTAAGTAGTACACATTATTAGCACTAGATCTCATTAAAGTGTAAATTAAACGTGCTATCATTAATATACTTATCTGTGTTTTTAAGTAAAATCTAACATGAAATACGACAGCGCTCATGCTTTGTGGAGCGACGCTGAGAGGAAGTACAATTTCGTTGCACGTCCTAAATGAAAACGCCATAAAATTTATTAAAAACAATTATTCCTGCTCATTACAAATCTGCATGTCTTGTTGTATGTGCATCAATATCCTTGGAAAGTTATTTGTAGTGTATGGATATATTGTTTTAAAAAAGTGTTTAATAAGTTTTAAAAGATGGAATTGAATACAATAAAATACATGTCGTATATATGTACGTGAAACCTAGCTATAAATTGAATGTATAATTAGTTAAATTTTATTATTTAGTAAAATGTTCAAATTCATTTTAACCGAGAAATTATGACTGAGTCTATATTAGGTAAGAATTGTATACTTTATATTTCTTAAAACACTGTAACACAATTTTTGTTCCTAACTTCTAAGTGTTATATTTCAATTGATGTGAAAAAAAGACTTCATTAAGCAAAAACTTACACGACTAGAGCACATAGAAAACTCGTTTTCTTGTGTGAAAATATATCTATTTTTTTTTCATTTTCGTCAATACCATCAGGTAAAAGCAGACATTGCACAAACAATAGACAAACACAGTCGGAAACAACTAAACAAAAGGTTCAGAAATGTGTAGATTTTCTAGATTTACGAATGTACTGTGAATCACTCTCTTGAAGTAGCCCCCAAATGTAGTAACACATCATGTTTTCGTTTTACTGTCCTTGGTAACGAATTTGTCGAGTTGCGAATCCTGGATATGAAGTTTCAGAGACATTCTGCATCCCATTTTGGGGTAATTCTTTATGAGAATCTGCACCACTCCACATAGTTTTAAGCTTTGTGATTACCAAGGAAGCCCTGAACAACTGCAACGAATCTGCTCCAAGCCGCTCGCTCCATCCTGTTCAACAGCCATTGCGAAATCCTCACATTCTATGATCTTCTTGATCTGTTGTCCGACGAATATACCAGCCCTGACCTTAGCCTCAGACAGCTTTGGTCAAATATCTTGGAGGTATTGAAATGCTGCTGACTCCTTGTGAAAAATTGCTTAATGAGGCCTAAATTGATGTGCAGCGGGGACATAAGCACTTTATGAGGTTCTATCAGCGGCTCCCACTTTACATTGCTCTTCCCAAAAAAAATCTCGGTTCTTTGTGGCCAGTCCTTTGTGGATAATGCGCCTTAGTGTCAGGGCTGTCCCAGAGACAGAGGAAACAAGAAAATTTCGTGAAACCTCCTTGAAGACCCATAAAGAATGATATTATTTGAAGTCACCGATGACCTCCCATCCGTAGTCGTCATACTTTAATGCAGTCAGCAACATTTTGACACTGGTGTAGTCCTCTTTGATATGCACAGAGGGGGCCATTGGGAGAGTAGGGTAGTTGTTTCTATTGTGAAGCAACACGGCTTTGAGGCTCTGGGATGAACTGTCTATGAATAGGCGCCATTCAATAGGATTACATGCGATACCTAAAGCCTGGAAGAGACCAGCAACATTCGATTGCGTAAGCCCGAGGTCCCTAATTAAATCTTTCACGTCTTTCTTCTTAGGGAAGTACGGCTTTCTATTCCCAACTACATCTGCGGAATCGTAGTCCATATCTCCAGTATCTGCCTCGCTATCTGACTTGCTGCTGTCTCCTGAAGATGGCCGATGCCGCCGAGGAGGAGTCGGAACTGGCAGATCGGGTCTATGTGGCACTGGGGCGATGGAAGAAGGTATGTCCGGATAAACGATCTGAGGGGCATTTTTGCCGGTGCGACGATTTTTTGGGTTTACCATGCAGAAGTAGCAATTGCTTTAGGGGTCCGTCGGCTCTCACCAAATCGCGGGATAGCAAGCTTCATGGCTCGCTTCTCTCTTCTGTACCAACCTGTAACATAGCACATAGTAATACATTAGAATTATAGTAATTTGAGGGCAGAAAATTTCAAAATATGGAACGATTTCAAGATGGAACGTATTTGCAAAGAGTACACGACTTATGACAAAACTTTGTAAATTACAACTCTTTGAAATGAACTAGATCTAAAGCATTTAAATTTTATAAAAAATAAATTAAAACACATCTAAGCGAGAAGCAACTGTACAGTTTACCTTTAAGTGTTTTCTTGCAAAATTCGCATGTGAAATGCGGTGCCCAAGATTTGTCTTGGTCCCCGACCGGCACGCCGAAGTATGCCTTGTAGGCCTCGCACATTATACGACTTGCTTCCACGGAATACTTTTTCTCTCTTGTCTTTATGAATTATCCGCATACGTAGCAGAATGAATAGGCTGGATGCAAACAACCTCTGGATGCCTTATCTAATAAATAACTTCTTTTCAACTATGAATCGTTATCCTTTCAGTCTGCAATAACATGAATTGGAATCTTTGTTCGAGACACCTGTGCATTTATACTTGTACAAGTACTTTTGGAACGTTCAAGAACGTTCTAGAAATTTCTGAGAGTTTCTCGAAAGTTCTGGAAGTTTCTTGAACTTTCTAAAGTGTTCAGAGAATTGTAGAAAGATCTGCACAAATCTAGCAGTTCAGGGAGGAAGCTCGGCATTGAAAGCAAATCCAGAATTTTCTCGAAAACACTCGATTTTCTAAATTTCATTGTCCCGGTCACAGAAGTAAAGTTTTTTCTGGAAAAACAGTGATTTCCTTTCTGTTCTAGACCTAACAGGTTAGGAAAATACACTTTAAACCCAGGAATAGAGCAAAAGTGAAAATTTGTTACATAGTGAAATCGACTAGAAGTAAACCAATAAAAGAAACAATATGAAAAACTGTACTCA
Source organism: Ampullaceana balthica (assembly GCA_944989445.1). Classification (NCBI taxonomy): domain Eukaryota; kingdom Metazoa; phylum Mollusca; class Gastropoda; family Lymnaeidae; genus Ampullaceana; species Ampullaceana balthica. Next base: position 151,569 of record CALYLW010001578.1, read on the forward strand.
ATAATTATATTACAATTAAAAAAAAAGAATTGCAACATCAACTCCATCTGTATAACCGGAATGGGTAAATTCCGAAAATACTGCTTAATAATTATATTCTAATCCCGATTGTTATTCATGGTAGTACATGAACGAATACTACGATCTGTATTTGAATAAATTAATGAATGAACACATATATAGTAGGGCTGTTTCACGAGTAATTTAAATTTAATCCTTAACTGTTGAAAAATTAACTATTAATTAATATTTAATTTCGATCAAAACCAAATATTGAAATGTATTGTGTCATTAGTAACAATTATTATCATTCTTGTCGAAAATCGAAATAACTCTGGAATGTCTTCTTTATATGACATCTTTTAACCAACTACGCTGAAGTTTCTGATACTGTAGTGGATGTTTGGTATGCAGGTGATATGTAAGCGAATTGTTAGAACCATGGTAGCAATGTTCCCTTTAAGCAGCTCGGCTGCGCAGATATTTGACCGACGCCACGCAGCAGTTTAGAATCATCGCGCAGCAAATTTTGTAAACTATTGCAAAAAATGGACGTTATGCAACTTTGCACACGAGTTGTTTTTTTTAATTTTGCACATGGACCAATGACGCTTAGACTTAGGGGGAACATTTCATGGTAGGCATACGATTTCTCTCAATGGACACGATAACCTTTATCAACATTTTGAACATTCACGTCGTTCAATAGTTTAAAACCAAAATTTTCATGTAATTGTCCGGAAATTAGTTTACATTTATCGGCCGAAATATTATACGTTTTGACTTCCAGTACATTTATAAGTGATGGATCGATTAATCGTTAAAAACTTAATAGTTTAAATTTTTAAAGATTAATCCAGACATTAATCGTTAATTTCCGCAGCCCTGATATATAGCATTTAATACGTTTAAATTGTATATTTAATACCATAAAGATTATGACTTTTTGGCGTTAGAAGTACTCAGCCACACACGTATAGGCTTAACTCAATAAGGAAATAGTGAAAGTATCACCTCTAAAATCAAAGCTAGGATAATTACTCCATTCCATATTCCTATTTCTACTTCTAGTCACTTTGAAGGTCGCTAAATCAAATGGTAGTAAACTTATATGTACATTAAGTAGTAAACTTAGGCTAAATGAATTCATGCTAAAATTTGTGGATGGATTTTTAAAAAAAACTGTACAACGTAATATTTTTAAAATTAAATTAAAAACAGTTGAATTTAATAATAGTTTTATAAATTCATTTACCATTTATGTTTAGATAATATATATATATATATATATATATATGTGTGTATTATAGTTTGACCCGAGCCAACTACCCCAAAAATATTAAAAACAGAGAAGTACATACACATATGTCAGAGTGGCTACACATACAATTACTTATATACAATTAAGTCACAGTGGCTACAATTACAAATACAATTACGCACAAATAAGTCAACGGGTTACAACTACAGAAACATAGAAGGGCGTCACCATTGTTACAACTTGTATTACAAATAAGTCAACGTGGTTAAATCTATATTTACACATACATTTCAATGAAACAACCTGTTATAAATCTATATTTACACATTAATGTCATTGAATAAAGCTGTTATAAATCTATATTTACACATACATGTCAATGAATCAACCTATTATAAATCTATATTTACACATAAATGTCAATGAATCAACCTGTTATAAGTACGAACGTTCAAGCACGGTTACACAACGGAATCCTTGTTAGATTAAAGTGTAAAAGAACACAACGTGATAGTGAACTACGTCATCAACTCAACCAATCAGTCCACAGACTGATATCTCAACATCACATTAGGAAAATTGATTTAATACAAAAATATCTACAGCTTCCATCCTGTTGTATTTCATTTATGATTAGCGTCTTGTTTAAAACAAAAACAGACACACATGTCTACATTTTTCAAGTCTTGCTCTTTCTTAATTTGTAGATACATCGATTACTTATCTACCAAAATACCTTGTGTGAAACAGCAACATGATTAGATCCATATCTGAAAAAAAACTCTAACCTGTCATATTACTTTACTAATATACATCATTCAAGATACGGTCTTAAGTTTTTATCATATGACTATAATGTACAGAAAAACCTAACGAAGACACAACTCTAAAACAGAGAGCATTAAAGGGCAGATGATCTTTACGAACGGAACCCAAATATTTTGAAGAAACGTCTGTGTTGGTATAGATAAGTTATTATGTCTTAAAATATTCCAATGCCAGAATTAATACACACGAATACAATGTTGCGTCTTGACTTTTGACCAAGAATAACAGCATGATACACGATTTTATTCCCTCTAAATTAAAAACAAACAAACATGTATACACTGTTTGGGCTTTTGAGTTTAGATACATCTTTATAAACATGCTTGGAATATTGAAATTTTATTGTATTTTTATATACATGAATTTTTGAAAAAACTCTTTACTTGCAGAAAAAAAAATCAAGACCAAATACAAATACAAAAGAATCGTATTCTTTTTATCTTTCACTAGTATGTGATAATCATTGAAAAGATCCTAACAGGCTTTTATAGTAGAAGATGGATTATGTCTAGTTATAATATGCACTGGGTTAATATTGAGGCCAAATGGTGTAAAATTTATTTTGGTATTGAGATGCACCTGTGTGACCTTTTGAAGGGAGCTTTTTACTGGAAGTAGCAGGCGTCAATGATATCACCCAAACCTGATTGGCACTAAGTCTAACGTAGCCACTGTTAAAATGATTTAAAGCATAACGTAGGCTAAACTTTAAAATAAAATTTTAAGTTTCATCCTTGCGAATTAACTAAAGGATTATATAAAAATCTTTTTAAGGGTAGTCAATGATTAAATTTTAATATTAGATTGTTTATATCGTCGTATATTACTGTAGTTAGCATAATGAAAAGTTGTCTTCTGTAGAACAAATTCAAACAAATATCAATTTGGCAAGATATTATACTTTTTGATAGAGCAGTCAATTTTAGCCATGTTAATAACAACATTAAAGTGTTTAAAATTAAATTGATAAATAGACAAATGAACACGGAACTTCTTTTGATGCAAGCAGAGAGTAAATAGTGATGAAAACAAGTGCAACTATTCGCTAGGTAAAAGATATATTTACTCTAGGTGCTTAAATGTTACAAGTGATTAGCATTTATATAACAAATAAAATATTAGAAACATTATATCACGCAGTAGCACTGCAAGGAACATTGGGATCACAGCACTTTACAAAAAAATAGAAACACACATACCTATCACTTTATCGAATGTAAAACAGTCAAATCCTAATCACAACATACAATTACATTACGGTCATATAAGCACTTATAAGAGTGGGGCTGATGTGAAATATTTATGTTTATAAAGCGGGGCGACAATGTAATTTTTTAACGATTTTTAACATTAACATGGTCCGGAGACAACAACATCTCCCAAATCTGGGTGGCATTACCACTAACGATTAGCCTTGGCTAATATGCTTTTTGCATAACTTAATGTAAACTTGAATGGTAAATTTAAAGCCCAAACCTCGAGATTCAACGTGTGTCTTCAATAAAAATAAATCATATTCCACCCCCTCCACATGACATTAGTATTATCTGTCTAAAAATATTCTATTCGTCCTATACTAAGGTCATGCATAGACTTAAAATAGATTGGATGTTTTGGAGAGAGTTTTAGTTTTTAAAACTAATTCCTTAGCATGGCCAACGCTTCGGGCAATAACTTTAGGGTATATTAGTGTACATATATATTACGGATATTACGACTTACCTGTAGGTTCTAACTTCTGAAACAGATAGTATTGTCGAAAAAACAAACTAACAACAAACCAAATTTGAATAGCTGTTATGGTTTTTATTAGAGCATTTTTATACAGCGAGGTTGTATCGTCAGTCTAAGAACTGATGTTTAAGGTAGATCATGTGGTTCACTAAATGGTAGTATTTTTAAGGTAGATCATGTGGTTCACTAAATGGTAGTATTTTTAAGGTAGATCATGTGGTTCACTAAATGGTAGTATTTTTAAGGTAGATCATGTGGTTCACTAAATGGTAGTAATTTTAAGGTAGATCATGTGGTTCACTAAATGGTAGTATTTTTAAGGTAGATCATGTGGTTCACTAAAGTGTAGTATTTTTAAGGTAGATCATGTGGTTCACTAAATGGTAGTATTTTTAAGGTAGATCATGTGGTTCACTAAATGGTAGTATTTTTAAGGTAGATCATGTGGTTCACTAAATGGTAGTATTTTTAAGGTAGATCATGTGGTTCACTAAATGGTAGTATTTTTAAGGTAGATCATGTGGTTCACTAAATGGTAGTAATTTTAAGGTAGATCATGTGGTTCACTAAATGGTAGTATTTTTAAGGTAGATCATGTGGTTCACTAAAGTGTAGTATTTTTAAGGTAGATCATGTGGTTCACTAAATGGTAGTATTTTTAAGGTAGATCATGTGGTTCACTAAATGGTAGTATTTTTAAGGTAGATCATGTGGTTCACTAAATGGTAGTATTTTTAAGGTAGATCATGTGGTTCACTAAATGGTAGTATTTTTAAGGTAGATCATGTGGTTCACTAAATGGTAGTATTGTTTATAGCTGTATAACCTTTCTAAAAAAAGTGTAGATTTAATCGTCCTGATTTGAAATGTGATGCATGATTTGTTTATGTTATATATGAAAATAATGTCATTTGATACGCTAATTTACGAGATTTAAGAAATTGAATGAATATGTTTTATTTGAGGGAAATCTTTCTAGATTACATTAAAAGTCAGTTAAAAACAAAAATTCTGAAATTAAACAAAACAATTGCTATCTACAAAGTTCTGCTAAAATTACGGGAGTCGGACGAAAAGAGATTTTTCAAAAATTCCTTCTTCAACATTTGTCTAAATATTATTAGCTATCGTTTTGCATTGCTTTGGTGAGAAATGACAAAACACTAATATTTTTTCGTTCTTTTTTATTTTCTATGAGATCCAGTAAAACTTTTCGGGAATTTTTTTGCCCCGTGTAAATCCTTGGGACACCCTTAACGTATTTTCAAAGACCCAAAGCCTCTATCTGGTATGGTTCAGGAGGAGTTGCATTTCAAATATATAAACTCAATTTGTCCCATGGGGAAATTGCATTTAAAAAAAGTGCAACAAGTTTCTCAATGTTGTGTGCTTCATCGCTACATTAATGAAAGATCTTGAGTGGGGGGGGGGAGGGGGGACATTTATGTGACCTAAATTTGAAAGACAGCCTCCATCACTCAGCATATTATAATTTTTTCGTGATATAGTTTTCATGTTTTAATTCATGTGACAAAGATGAACCCGTGCACATTAAAGTCACTGAACCATTGTTGACCATAGTTATTTTGACGCAGAAGTTAGATGGAAAAAAATTCATTATTAAATAAATAGAAAAACCACACAGATGGGTATAGTTTCAATAAATTATGCTTTCTATTTTCTTGATTACTCTTATCTCAACTTATCGTCATTTTATGATGTAGTAGGTTGATGCATCGCTTGTCCACATTCATGATGTGTTTATACTTATATATAGATATGCAAGTGTTAACAAAGTCTTGATATGTTTATACTTATGTATAGATATTAAAGTTCAAGAAATTCGTGATGTGTTTATACTCATATATAGATATTCAAGTGTAAGAAATTCATGATGTGTTTATACTCTTATATAGATATTTAAGTGTAAGAAAGTTGCCAAAAACAAAATATTGTTAAATTCTTTGTGGTTACCTCGTAGCTAGCTTGTATATATTTAAATGCATTTGATTTAAAACATTTATTCATTATTACAAAATTTCAACTACAAAAAAATGTATGAAATAATGTTGCAAATAGCATTGCACTTACCAAATTAATTCTTCGACTCAAAAGCCTAAACAATATGGTTGCAAATGTGTGCTTAGCTATTTATGTAAAAAAATGATCTGAAGGAGTTATGTAATGTTGATGACATTAATGTTAAATCTAAACTTGCTCTTGAACATACGGGTAGTTAACGTCAAATAAACATTTAATACTTTTTTGGAATGAATGCATATAGATCTTTCAGTCGGTTTTTTTTTAAAATTTCGGCTGGCTGACATAATTTTGTGGCGGATATCCAGATTATCCGGATTTCACAGTAAATTGACATTTGCGGTGGATTTTTGGCTGATTACGAAATATTCGGATGAAATTTGGCTGAAGCCTGACCAATAATGAAGTAATTAAACTTCAGCAATAAAACACTTTTATAATACTTCAGAAAAAGTTTTATTTCAAACAATAGACGAAACTTTTTTTAAATGATACCATCCATAAAGTATCTCCAGCTCCAGAGGGGGGAGGGGGTGTAAGAAAGATTGGCAGTTTGTGAAAGGGAGGAGGGTCCGGTCATGTGTGACGTCAGGGTGTTTTATATTAAATTTTAATTATTTTGTTTAACAAAAAATTATTCGAAAGTGTGACGTACTTGTGGTCCAAGATTTGTGACAGGGGGGGGGGTAAAAATGGTAAAAAAACAGCGTGAAGTACTTTATGGATGGCCCTTATGCTGTCGTACTAATACAGTGCATGAATGCATTCCACTCATTCAGTTTCTGTCACTCAATACCTGATAGGCACTTAGAATATCAGTTTATAATAATTATAATTGTCATGAATAAAATAAACGCGATGTAGTTCATCTGCTATTAGGCTAATGCGGCGCGCCGCATATTTTCTGGCGGATTTTTGGCGGACGAAAATTCTGCGGCGAATTCGCCGTGCGGCGTCGGATGAAGGGTCCAAATGCATAAAAGAACAACTTAGGTATGTGTTTTAACTGTCTAAAGGAATTTTAAGACGTTAATGAAAGATTATCTTTCTTACAATGATTTAGGCTTTCCTATGGTTTTTTTTACATTTGTGAAGAAGATACGACTTGCCTAGTAGCTAGCCAACTTTCACGATTATATTTGGGTGATTATTATTATTAAAAAAAACATTTTCTGACTCCGACACAGACCAAAAATTAACAAATTTATGATAATTCAAAAAAATGCATGCTACTACAACAATTTTATTGTCTGTACCATCAACGCGAGTGACTTGTACAGAAGACGTATGCAATATTTTGTATTACTTAGGAGCAGAAAGTACATGTCTTAATAATTATTTTTTATATAATTGTATCAAACGTACATTAAAATATTATATTTTTCATCAGCACTTCAACTCAAGACACTGATATTGATGATTTAATTTGTATGTTGAACTTCAGAAAACATTGATTTATGTGAACATAGTTAAAGGTTAATAAATGTTATCGCTTATATTGGATAATTTACAAACAATTAATAAACATCCTATGTTATATTATATCTGTAATGATAAAAATAATTGAACAAAATTGAATAATTTTCCCTAAAACTATCAAAGCTATTATAACTATATTATACAACTACTTATTTCATACGTCCCGAAAACATTTAGGTCTTTGATTCAAACAAATAATAGAACAAAATTAAGTTAAAGAACAATGGTGCAAATTTGATCCACATTAACCAATAGCATTGTTAAATTAATCATCACAGGGTATCAAACAACGAAAGTTGTTATAAAATGTCTTTAGTTTCCAGCCTCTTGATATTTAAACAGTTGTTCAAAAAAATCATCAGTGTCCACACTTTTGGTTATTAACATTTTATTAAAATTTCAAATTTCTCCAGTCTTTTTTTACAAAGGACTTTCTAAACATACATTTGAGAGATAAGTTTGCATCTATGACAATTTGATGAGATTTTAAGAAAAGTATTAACTTGGTCTCATACAGTTGTATGATTTGAGGAAATAGCTCAGTGTTTATTAAACTAATCATACAATTATATTTAGCTATTTAATCCAATGTGCTACAGAGGCAAGGTTAATTAAATGAATTTCATTTCTACCCCAAATTATTAAATGTCATGAACTATTTAATGTCGGAAAAATGTAGATAGTAACATAACTTAGTTCTAAATTAACACGAACTACACAGAGCAGTGCTGCCAGTGACAATTTTGGGAAAAACCTAGCCAACATGTCAGAAAAAACCTAGATCTAGAATGAAAAACCTAGCGCTGGCAGCAATAACACAGAGGATAAGAGAAACCAAGCAATTTATTGACATATCATCCCTATTTTAGGGAGCGAATCCAAGTGGCATACCACTTACGGAAAACTGAAGTACGTATGATATTGCAGTTGTTCTTAAATAAACATCAATAATATTGTAAGCTAATGTATTGATTTAATAGTTTTCGTATATTTGCATTAAATTATTGTAACAAACTATGTTTTTCGTAAGTATTTAATTTATCTTTAAAACAAGTTAGTTTACATTTAATACAACATTTTTGTAACAAAAATCAATAATATTATATCTCATAGATCTTTAACTTAATAATTAATAATATCATGAATTAATTTGTAAGATTTCCTCATTAATCTTGTCACCTAAGTTGTCTCAAGTACAACATAATGTTAAAAAGATAAGTACCGGCGCTTTTTAGTGCGGCGCTGTAAGGAAATACAATTGTAATGCACAATTGTAATGCACATCAGATATGAAAATACAAAGTCATTAATATAAACATTTTTAGCAGTTGTATACAGATCAAAACTTGCTCCTATTTTTACATCTCGCGTTTTGTTTGTATATTTTTAATTTATTAATAATAATCATGTGATAATAAAGCAAAGTTTTTATATATGGAATTCTTCTCATTTTATTTTCATTCTCTAAAGGTTTAAAAAACACACAAACAAACACTCACACACATAAAGATATGAATAACATAACACTAACTATTTAGCAGAGTAAATGACATGTATAAAAATCAATTACACAAATAGAGGTAAGCGTGCATGAAGTACATATTTTAAAAAATCAAAGACTAGAGGTTTTAGGGGGCCTACGGCGCCCACTTTTTTTGAGTTAAAAGCCCAAGTAACTTATCTTTGTTTGATAAAAACGAAATATTAAACTTCCCGAAATGGACACAAAGTATTTTATAATTATAAATCCTCAAATCCTCTTTTTACATCGCTCTCTTTTCCAAAAATAAAATATAAGCTAAGACTATGACGTCATATATTTATTTTTTTTTAGAATCTTTTAGAAGTGTGCACATCTCCAGCGCCTAGCAAAATACCCGCGCTACGCTGCGGAAAATAGGATTTCAGTTACCGTTGAGAAACCGCGTAACACAAATTCAAAACACCAATTTATTTCAATCTGGATCATGATGAATATAATACACCGTCTTGTCTGTCTGTCTGTCGTAGTCCCGCAGAAAAACAAAAACGAAAAGTAAAAAATGATACACTTCCCGTGATGCTATCGAGCTGATAATTTAATTTATTTTTCGTCTGCTACCATTGGGGGAGGGTACTCAACAACTTCCCAAAGTTTCGTGCTCCTAACTACACGGGAAGTTAGATATTTAATGATGAGTCTGTTATATATAGCTCATATAAAAAAAAACTACATTTGAGCCCCCGGCCCCCTAGTGAATAATAATTTTATATTTGGTTGTGATTGTTATCATCGCGGGAGGGTACTCAACAACTTTCCAAAGTTTCATGCTTCTACCTACACGGGAAGATGAGGAATTAGTGTTCATTCAGTTTTATATAGCCCATATACGAAAAAAAACGGTTTTAGGGCCCCGGCCACCCATGAGTGAAATTTTTAAATTTTCTTTTCGCCAATTATCGCCATAAGAGTGTACTAATCAAGTTCCCAAAGTTTTAGCTTCTACATTCACGGGAAGTTGGAGAATTAGTGTTGAGTCAGTTTTTAATATTAGAAAAAACTATATTTGGGCCCCCGGTCCCCCCCAGTAAGTGATAATTTATATAATTTTTTTACCTGTTACCATCGCGGAATGTTACTTAACAACTGCCCAAAGTTTCATGCTTCCACCTTTACGGGAAATAGGAGAATTAGTGATTTTTAGTTTTTATATAGCTCATATCAGGAAAAAACTACATTTGGGCCCCCGGCCCCCACTATGTGATAATTTTAAAAATTGTTTTAGTTTGTTACCACTACTCAGACTTTCTTGCTTCTACCTACACGGGAAACATAAGAATTTGTGATTTTCAGTTTTTATGTAGCTCACATAAAGAAAAAACTTTATTTGGGCCCCCGGACCCCAGTATTTGAAAATTTAAATATCTTTTTGCCTGTTGATATCGCCAAAGTGTACTCAACATCTTCCCAAAGTTTCATTCTTCTATCTACTCGCGAAATAGGAGAATTAGTTATTTTAATTTTAATATTGCTCATATAAGGAAAACAATGGTTTTGGGCCCCCGGCCCCAATGAGTGTGAATTTAAAAATAATTTTATGCCAATTTTCGTCACGAGAGGCTACTTAACAACTCCCCAAGGTTTCATGCTTCTACATACACGGAACGTTGGAGAATTAGTGATGAGTCAGTTTTTAATATAAAAAACTACATTTGGGCCCCCGGCCCCATTAAGTGATAATTTAAATATGTTTTTTGCTTGTTAGCATCGCCCAAAGATTTAGCTTCTACATTCACGGGAAGTTGGAGAATTAGTGTTGAGTTAGTTTTTAAAATAAAAAAAATACATTTGGGCCCCCGGCCCCCATTAAGTGATAATTTAAATAAGTTTTTCGCTTGTTAACATCGGGGAAGTCAACTACTCAGTGTTTCACACTTCTACCTACACGGGCAATATGAGAATTTGTGATTTTCAGTTTTTATATAGCTCATATAAGGAAAGAACTTCATTTGGGCCCCCGGCCCCCAGGAAGTGATAATTTATTTTTTTTTCACCTGTTACCATTGCGGGTTTGTCCTCAACAACTTCTAAAAGTTTCATGCTTCTGCCTACTCGGGAAATAGGAGAATTTTTGATTTTCAAATTTTATATAGGCCATATAAGGAAAAAAACTTTTTTGGGCCCCCGGCCCCCATGAGTCTAAATTGTAAAATTCTTTTACGCCAATTTTCGTCGCGAGAGGCTACTCGACAACTTCCCAAAGTTTCATGCTTCTACCTACACGGGAAGTTGGAGAATTAGTGATGAGTCATTTTTTTATATTAGAAAAAAACTACATTTGGGCCCCCGGCCCCATTCAGGGATAATTTAAATATATTTTTTGCTTGTTATTTTTGCGGAAGTGAACTTAACAACCACCCCAAGTTTCATGCTTCTGCCTACTCGGGAAATAGGAGAATTAGTGATTTTTAGTTTTTATATAGCTCATATTAGGAAAAAACTACATTTTGGCCCCTGGGCCCCCAGTAAGTGAAATTTTGAATATTTTTTCGCCTATTACTCGGGAAATAGGAGGATTAGTGATTTTCAAATGTTTATATAGCAAATGGAAGTGGAAAAAAAGATTTTGGGCCCCCGGCCCCCATGAAGCTGAATTTATAAATTCTTTTTCGCCATTTGTCGTCGAGAGAGGCTACTTAACAACTTCCCCAAGGTTTCATGCTTCTACATACACGGGAAGTCGAGAATTAGTGATGAGTCAGTTTTTAATATAAAAAAAGACTACATTTTGGGCCCCCGGCCCCCATTAAGTGATAATTTAAATATGTTTTTCGCTGTTACCATCGTGGAAAGGTACTTAAAACTACTCCCAGTGTTTCATGCTTCTACCTACACGGGCAATATGAGAATTAGTGATTTGTCAGTTTGTTTTATACTCATATAAGAAGAAACTTCATTTGGGCCCCCGGCCCCCATGAAGTGATAATTTAATATTGTTTTTTCACCTGTTACCATGCGGGTATGTCCTCAACAACTACTCAAAAGTTTCATGCTTCTGCCTACTCGGGTAAATAGGAGAATTTTTGATTTTCAAATTTTATATAGGCCATATAAGGAAAAAAACTTTTTTGGGCCCCCGGCCCCCATGAGTCTAAATTGTAACATTCTTTTACGCCAATTTTCGTCGCGAGAGGCTACTCGACAACTTCCCACAGTTTCATGCTTCTACCTACACGGGAAGTTGGAGAATTAGTGATGAGTCATTTTTTTATATAAGAAAAAAAACTACATTTGGGCCCCCGGCCCCCATTCAGTGATAATTTAAATATATTTTTTGCTTGTTATTTTCGCGGAAGTGAACTTAACAACCACCCCAAGTTTCATGCTTCTATCTACACGGGAATTAGGAGAATTAGTGATGAATCAGTCAGTCAGTGAGTGAGTCAGTGAGGGCTTTGCCTTTTATTAGTATAGGCGCCTTATATTTAAATATAATCTTTAAAAATGACGTCATAGAGTTACGGATACATACTCCAACCTGTGATTTGGGCTATTATATTGTTTACTAGGTTGTGCTGCGGAGCCGTGGCAACTGTGGCGCCCACTTTTTTAGGGCGCCTTAGGCGCCCACCTTTTTCAAAAGCCCAACTAACTTGTCCTTGTCTGATAAATACGTAATATTAAACTTCCTTAAATGTTCACAAAGTATTTTATACTAGGGGTTGTAAGGGCGCCTGCGGCGCCCACTTTCTTTTGGTTAAAAGCACAAGTAACTGATCATTTATGATAAATAAGAAATATTCCTGAAATGTACACAAAGTATTTTTATATAATTTTTTTTTAAACAGTGCTAATCACCACACGATTTTTAAAGTAATTTTTGAACGCATCGTACCAAATTACTGCACCTAAAAGAAAAAAAAACTCTTTGAGTCAGTCAGCACTGTTTACAACACAAATGCTGACGTCAAAGGTTCGTGCGTTTGTTAATGTTAATCTGGAAACCTACATGATTATGATTTTTAAGTCTATATTTTCAATTTTTAAAAAAAAAGCAGAGTGATGTCCCTTAAGGTTAGGCCACAGTGAGTTAGTCATAAATGATGGTAAATCTATATAAAATTACTCAAGTTCATATATTTAGAATGTATAGTCGAGCCTGGTAGATTTACGTTTTAATATAAAAATGTTGAGTCGGCTAGAGCTGTTACCCCAGACGTCTTCATTGGCTAGCTATACGGTAAGTCATATCAACATGATACACGCACGATTATACGGGGTTAATATAAAACATTTTTACAATGTTTATAATGTGTTATTAAACATTGTTAGTGGATAGGAATGTAGACATATGATTGTTAATGGATAGGATTGTAGATATATGATTGTTAGTGGATAGGAATGTAGAGAAATGATTGTTAGTGGATAGGAATGTAGAGAAATGAGTCGCTTGCGCGCAAATGAGATCCCAAAGTTATGGTTTTTATTCCTTGGGATCTCATTTGCGCGCAAGCGACTCATTTCTCTACATCAACAGGTTATGGTTTTGATGGTCGGGGTACTTGAGTGACTGTTTTGTCCCTCTTCTCTAGAACTAATTTGAGAGGTGCTTCTCTTCTCTAGAACTAATTTGAGAGGTGCTTCTCTTCTCTAGAACTAATTTGAGAGGTGCTTGTTTCGAGCCATGGATGGGAGCGGGCGACTCGCCACGTAGTAGAATCTAAATAATTCATTGTTATTGTATCCAAATGTGTAGAGACCGAGATCAAGTAGCGTGCCACTTGGATAAAAATGTTTTTTCCTTCTTTTCTAAACATTTTAATCAATGTTACAATAATTTCATCCCCGTTTTAGGCCTAAAGTTTTAACACTTTAATAATAGTTGCATTTTTAAACATTCTTTATTTAAAGAAAACTTAAAGACAAAATACACTCAAAAACAACTGATAATAGCTTATAAATTCATTAGAATGTGACGTATACATTTTTATACTTTATTTCTATTTTTGTGGTAATTTGTAATTAACATTAATCCAATATGTGCTCAGCCAATAGGCAGTTTGTGTAAGCACGAGTAGCCTGTGGTCAGCTAGTTGGCAGTTTATGCAAGTACAAATAGCCTGTGGTTAGCTAGTTGGCAGTTTATGCAAGCACCAGTAGCCTGTGGTCAGGTAGTTGGCAGTTTATGCAGTTTATGAATAATGATAAATAATCACAATAAATGGTATTATTTTACATATAATATTAGTAATTTTAGTTCATCTTCTCTGTTTCAGGCTTGTCTGTGTAGCTGAGTTGCAAATTTTGTGTGATGTGATTAATTGTAGATTTTAAAAGTTCCAAGTGTTGGCCTATACTTTCAGTTGGTGCTGTGCTGTATTGCTGAATTATTTTATTAATGATCTCTGTGTATTGACTGTTTTCGAAAAGTGCATTTTTGAATTTCAAATGAGGTGATTTCTTATTGACATTTGACTTTGTAGTTTTAATTGTAATTTTTACCCCTTTTTACACGCTTTTATTTAAGTCACATGTTTGTATGTTGTATCCATCCATCAATCCATCCATCCATCCTTCCTTCAAAACTTGAAACGTAAAATTATACCACTTCTGATGGTCCTAGAAATCTAAAATATTTACCTCAGATAGATCTTGGATGAAAATGCATTGTATCAAAATTTCAGATTGATCGAATGTACCGTATTGAAATTATTGCACTTTTAGTTTTTAGTTTTTGTCTATATAAAATATTATCACTTGCGTCAATGAACCATGCCTCAATTCGCCCTAGAGGGGATACAACTATTATAACTTTAAAAAGTAATATCAACATCAAGTCTTGCTGGCCGAAATATAAGCGTGATCGATTGCCGACAAGGGGGTACGAGGTTCAATTCTCAGTTAGGGGAAAATGTTCAACAAGGATCTTGGTGAAATTCATTATTTTTTAGTTATTTAAACCTGATTAATTGTATATACGGCGACAATACTAGCACAATTGAATTTTTTAATGGTGAAAATATACTGATAAACTAATGCTATAAAAAAGTTATTCATACAATACCATATGGGGATTTTAAAATCGATTAAAATTATTGAGGATAAAAAATATAATAATTTCAATATTTAAAAAAAAATCAATAAAAAGCTGAACAATTCTAAGTAGTATAATAAAATATTCCAAATTCATTATGAAAGTTTACACATTTGTTATGATCACAAACTTAAGTTTAAATATATTATAATTAACATTTACAAAGATACTTGTCAAAATAAAGTATAGCCCAATTTAAAGACGTTTAAAAACATTCTTAACGAAAACTTCTCCACACGCCACTAATTAGACGGTGTTTGTGATAAATATGTAACATTGTTTAAAGCCATTTTTATTCATTTATTCGGAATTGTTTAATTTTTGACTTAAGTCAAAATTAGAAATAAAAGAAATATCCTTGGCATCTCACAAATGAAAAACAGACAGCCATATTTTGTTAACGTCATAACATATGTGAGCGAAAATCTAGCTCTAGAAATGAATTGGCAAAGTTTTATTTAGATTAGCTATAATTTCATTTTTTAGAGTTAGTTTTAGGTTTAAAGGTCTATAGATTGACAATACAGGACCAACTTATAAATGGCCAAGAGATAAGTTTTTAGCTAACTTCAAATGTGTATTATAAATATTTTATAATATCGAATCTCCAGCATTACACAATCTCAAATACTAAACCACGTTTCATTCATTTATTATATTTACTTATGCTACTTGAAAAGATTTTCATTGAACTGTGTTGGTAGCAGACAACGGACAAATAGTACACAACTGAAACGAATATAACGAAATAACAAAAACACTCCCTCCCCCTCTCACACACGCACACACACACAAACACTCCCTCCCCCTCACACACACACACACACACACAAACACTCCCCTCCCCCTCACACACACACACACACACACACACTCCCCTCCCCCTCACACACACACATACAAACAACACTCCCTCCCCCTCACACACACACAAACACTCCCCCCCCCTCACACTCTCATCACTCACACACATTCGTCAAAACCCCAAAATTCAAACCCCCAAAACTTACACTCACACAAAAATATTTAAATTTTAACAAAATAATGGCCCAGATAATACTCTAATAAAAGCACACAAAAATCACGTTTATCTTTAAATTATTAAAAAAATTTATCTTTAAATTGGCGTGTTTTTTGGCGGGGGGGGGGTGTTGAGTTTAGATGAAGTTGCCTTAGCAGTTGCCTTGTAACAACTGGTTTATTATTATTTAATAACCGATATTTTGATGTCTCAACAACTATAAACATAGAAAAACAAGTTTTGCGGTTTATTTTTGTACATTTATATTAAAGTATCTTTTTTTCTCTCCCTCTGAACAAAATAAGCATTTTAATTAACTTGAGCCTTGAATGATATCCATTATTTATGAAATCTTTTAAATCCACCGTAAGGGGCCAGAAAGCCAACCCCCCCCCACCCCCCACACCCTAAAGTGCTCTTTTAAAATAAAACTAGAATAGTGAAATTTATGAAAAGCATCTGAAAAGTTATTGATATTTTATAAATGTGGTTATCAAAATCCTTTTGACAAATAAACTATTAGACTCTGCGCCTAGCGAACAATTTATGAAATAAAAATTTTCATTTGAAATTTATAATATCAAAAAAAAATGAACGTCCAAAAAAAACTTGACCCAAACAAAGGGGTTGAAAATGATTTAGGATTGATTTTAAGTTTAAAAGTTGTAGGGAGCGTTGGTTCTGATTGGTTTGTGATAAATTGGACTTTCGAAGTATTGACCTATACTGTTGTTTAGTTATTACTAAAGTTATTAATTTATTATTTAAAATTTTATATCCAAGAAGAAAATAAAAGTTTCTATAACAATGAAAAGAGGACTTAGCGCTTTTATCGATAAAGACGTCAATCCATTTCGTCTATCCTGCCAAATACCTGCAAATTACTAAGTTAGCAATTTGAATCGACACTATGAAAAAAGTAAAAAAGAGTTTACATCGCGGTATCCAAATGCAATCTGAATTAACAAAACGCCCCCCTAGAATAACAAGGTTTTAAGTCCAATTTTTGAAAAAATTGAGTTATTGCCCCTGGGATATTAGGCCTTTCAAGTGAGAATTACAAAGTTCTAATATGCATTGTTGTTTTAACAAGGTCTTATCTACTGTTAACCAATGAAAAAAAGGCTTTGAAAATAAGTTTAATATAATCAGCCTTGTTGTATATACACGCTATGGTACGGTTTGTTTAAAAATGGCGGACGTCTCCAGGAGATTCAAGTATATTTTCGAGTTAATATGGCACGAATAGCAGTGACTACAATTATCCACTGCCATGTGGTGGTACTTCTGACATAGGAAGTGAAGAAGACATGTAAGTATTTTTATTTAAACATAGTTTCTAAATGCAAAATAGGTCAGATGTGTAGTTATAATTATAAGTAATATAAGTTATACTACTTATAGTAGTATACTCATCGCGTCTTTGGTCTGTATCAGTAAGAGAATAACGCAGAAACATAAGAAAAGGTAATAGTAATAATTTTTACGCTGCTAAATAAAATAATAATTTTGAAACATATTAGTTTATATAATCCATAAGATCATTTCATTACACTTATTAAGCTTTTAAAATTTTAAGTTGGTAAGCCTTTTTAATTTTAGTCTTCAGTTTTAACTCCACTTCATTTTCGTTCCAGCATTCCTCCATCCTCTCATTGTCAGTCTCACTAACACCTTCTGATGCCAGCATTGCATACATTAAATCAGAGTGAAACTCAGACTGGGCAGAACACCAAAAACTGCAGTCAAACTCCTTAGACATGTTCAAGAGAGGCCAGCGCACCTTTGATAGGTCAAAGTAATTTAGAAACAATAGGAGCATCTAACAGTCAATGGCAGAAAGAAGCTGAAAAGGGAGAGATACAGCAATCCTGACAATTGGAAATGCAATGAAAGGAAAAAATTGTCTGAAGCTGGTCAGGTTTACATAAATATAAGGAACAAGGAACCTGAAAAGAAAATTCAGCATCTAAGTCTAAGAGATTGTAAAAAGATTTGCAAGTTTAAATGTGAAACTGAAACCAGAAATATAGACAGGCATACAGTAACATACTTAAGTAACATACAAATTATAGCATTTTTCTCTTTACAGTAAAGTAAAAAGTAAGTCGCATAACCCATTAGAGCTTAGTGGGGGCTTGTTTATACCTGGTGGGTGCCCCAATACCCCTCTTGGGGTCTTAGCGTATCATTTATATTGTGGCTTTGCGTGGGCTCGATCCCACGCCCCTCAGCTTTGTGAGCCGAGAGCACTACTGACTTCGCTATCCAGCCGTGTGTAACATTTCATAATGTAGAAATTCAAAGAACAGTTTTTGCTGTGTGTAAAATCATTTATCTTTACAATAAAAGTTACTGTTTTGATGTTAGTCCAAATAAATAAATAATAATACATTGAAAAATATACACAAATATTGTCTGTCTTTAATTAAATATAATCATTTGTTGTTATTTTTGTTGTCTTTATCAGTATTAGAGCTCTTACTTAAGAATACATACTTTTTCTTTATATAAACTAATAAAATTATAGCGTAAAAAAGAATAGAACCTTGTAATAATTAATTGAAATGGCATTTTCAGAATTAAAAGGTTCTATTGAAAATTTTAAAAATTCATATAAAATCTAAATTAACACCCAAAAATTACATTAAATGGTAATATCTTTTATTGATAATACAAACAGAATGCAATAAAAACTTAGACAAAAACATGTATAGTTTGTCGTATCCAAACATCAAATTTTCAAACGCGAATATCTCCGTTCGACAAAAAGGTCAAATAGAACCCTGTTATTCTAGGGGGGCGAAAAGGCAAGCATGATAAGTTAAAGTCCGGAATATGTCAACACGAGACACTACTGAAAGGAAGGTGTCACTTCAACTGAGGCAAGAACTGCTGCCAAATAATGGCCTGATTTATATACTGCATGATTATGTGTACAGGGGGTATTATTTATATAATGCATGATTATGTTTACACAATGACACTATTAGCAGCTTCAGTCCAACAAAGGGCATTTTTATATACTGCATGATTATGTGTACACATTGACACTATAGTAGCAGCTTCAGTCCAACAAAGGGCATTTTTATATACTGCATGATTATGTGTACACATTGACACTATAGTAGCAGCTTCAGTCCAACAAAGGTCTTTATTTATTTACTGCATGATTATGTGTACACGGTGACTATATTAGCAGCTTCAGTCCAACAAAGTGCATTATTTATATACTGCATGATTATGTGTACACAGTGACTATATTAGCAGCTTCAGTCCAACAAAGGCCATTATTTATATACGCATGATTATGTGTACACAGTGACTATAATAGCAGCTTCAGTCCAACAAAGTGCATTATTTATATACTGCATGATTATGTGTACACATTGACTATATTAGCAGCTTCAGTCCAACAAAGTGCATTATTTATATACTGCATGATTATGTGTACACAGTGACTATATTAGCAGCTTCAGTCCAACAAAGGCCATTATTTATATACTGCATGATTATGTGTACACAGTGACTATATTAGCAGCTTCAGTCCAACAAAGTGCATTATTTATATACTGCATGATTATGTGTACACAGTGACTATATATTAGCAGCTTCAGTCCAACAAATGCTACATGTCTAAAATATGTGACGCTTGTTTCCTGTGGAAACTATTAACGAGTTATGTTTATGAGTATTTCATTTCTGTGCACTTTGTCTTGTGTATACCTGACTCATTTGTAGTGACGCCTTCATTGCCGAAAGCAGAATGTAGTATCTGCTACTGACACATTCCAGACCTTAACTCAGCAAGTTTGTTTTTTTCTTAATTCCGATTACAGCATATACCATGATGCAAACTCTTCATGACATTTTCATTGTGTCGCTTCAAATTGATAGCTTTGTAATCTGCTAGCCATGTTTGGCAGATGAGACAAATTAGCTTACCCTCATATTTATTTGTAGTGTTCTTCCCAGTCTAATAGAAAACTTCCATTTTCAATATTTGTATTTACTGCAAATGTTTGTAATATTTGATGTAAACTTATAAATAATAATACGTTACTAAATTTAGTAGGACTTACAGACTGATGATAGCCAATACTACGAAATGTGTATTTTACCGGAACCATAACAAGAAAAATAGTAGTTAACATCACAAACCAACCAGAAACTAATAGCTCCATTCAAATTTAAAAAAAAACAAAAAACGTTCATTTAATTTTATAATAAATATTTCAAACTAAAAGATTTAATTGTATAAATTGTTCGTGAGAAGCAATGTGAACATTGAAGAATATCACTGGTAGGCCTTGCAATGGGTGCCCGGGAACCCGGGTACCCGTTGCCGAGGAAATACCCGGGTAGTAAAATTGCGCCCGGGTACCCGTGAAAATTTTAATGCAATGTCTACACCAGTGCTATCCAACCTGTCTAAAATGGCCCGCCAGATCTTGGTACAATTTACAATATTTTTTTTAATAAAAAATAAAATAGTTTTAAAAAAAAATAATATAAAGACCTGGATTGATTCAGTATTTTTGAAAATTTAGTACAGACTACTTGAGAACTGTGGCATGTTTAATAAGACGTGTGCTGCAAAGGAGGCGGTGGTTCGGTAGATTTATGTTCAGGGTTCCATGTCAACATTAATGAAACTTCCAGTAACGTGATATCGGATAGTAGCAGTCTCCTTTTGCTGTTTTGGCCAGGGTTGGGGCGGGGTCACGCTGTAACCAAAGCCTATAATTAACAAGGTTCACCGACAAAACGGCCCCGGACAAAATGGCTCCTTGATTTTTAGTTCAAGAGTATGATCCATTCAGGAAGTAGAAAGCAGAATAAAAGCTGTGTTTGTGGTAGTGAAATTCACTCAAAAAGAAAATCTGAGAGACAACAGGTAAGATTTTTCAAAGGACATTTGTTTCTAAAAAAGAGAAAGCCAATATGACGATTAGGACACGAAAAGTTACAGAAGAGTATCGTAATTTTAACTCTTCGTGGGAACTCAAATTTTGTTTTCTTTGTTTAATGAAAAGCCAGTGTGTTTGATTTGTCAGGCTACTATTTATGTTATCAAAAGGGCAAATCTGCAGAGACACCATAAGTCAGTGCATGCCAATTTTTATAACGATTATCCGAAAAGAACGAAGCTAATAGAAGAAAAAGTTAGTTTTTTAAAAGAAGAATTTAAATGGCAAGCGAAATTGTTCCCGTCAGATTTTCAATTCAAGTGATTGTTCTACTGAAGAGTCTTTTAATATTTCCTGGTTATTAGCAAAGAAAAAAATCGTATCTAGACAGTGAGACGGTTAAACTTTTTTTTTCAAGAATGTGCTGATTCATTATATTCTGAGTATAAAAAAGGAGAAATAAAGAAACAAATATCTTATCTTCAGTTTTTCCAACCAGACTGTTGCAAAGCGTGTTGAAAGTATGTCCGGTAATATATTGGAGCAGTTGCTTACGGATTTAAAACTTCTGTTTTCAGTCTGGCATTGGATGAATCATGTCATATTGTCTTATTGTATTTGAATCTTTCATTCAAAATACGAGAGAGCAAATTTTGGCGGGGAATATGTAGTCGTGTTATGAAAATAAAATCAGTTGACGGAAAAATTTAATTCTTGATAAGATGAGGTAACTGTAGAACATCATTTGAGGATTTGGAAGATACGCAATTCGTCAAAAGATGTGAAACATGCTAATCTACATAACTGAAATTTTGCCTATAATTTAGAGTATTGAAGTATCTCACAGGAAATTGTCCAGCTAGGATTATTTTATCTCGCGGGGAAAAAATGAATTGATAAATTTAAATCAAGTTTATTAAGATATTTTGGCTTGAAGTTAACCTGCCTAATATAATATATATTCATAATGGATTTTCTTTACAAGTGACAAAAGTAATGCCAGCTGCGAAATAAGCTTGTTTAAAATTAAGTTAATGAAAAATGTATTATTATCAACAATGCAATTTTGGCCATTGAGCATGGCATTGCTGACAATATTTATACATATAAGGTTGTGCTATGAGAAAAAATAGAAAACTTTAAATAAATAAACAAAAGCACTTTATTTAAATTTAACATAAAATATAGGTTCCTTATGATGAATTTCTAATTTTTTTTTAAATTTCTTTCTTATATCAACATATTTTCCGGGGAAGGGGGGGGGGCGGTAGATCTGGGTTCTGGTCCGAGCTGCACATACCCACACTACGCCGCTGCCCGGGAACCCGTTCAAAGATATATTAGAGGCGTGGTATAAACTAGTTAGGTAGAAGTATATATAGTGTTATTCACCAGTGAGGTAGATTTTGTTGTATTGTATTAACTTTTGAGTTATATTTTGTTGTATGCACTAATGGGGTATATTTGTGATATCCCCTGATGGGGAAGGAACTGATTGATTTGGTCAAGTTAATGAACTTGGTGCCGTTGAAGAACTCAATGCAGTAAGTGCAATTCCTCTCCATTACCTAAGGCAGGGGTCGGAAAACTACGGCCCGCGGGCCGCATGCGACCCGTCGGCATATGCATTTTGCGTTCTTATGTCGATATAAATGTTCTTATTTTAGCATTTTCGCTTCAATTTTTAAATTTTTATTCCGATTATTTGATTGATTCTAATCTAGGTATATTTAAATTGGTTTTATGGCGCCATAATTGATTTATGATCATTAGTCATTAATAACATCCTTATTCGAAACTGCATTTCAGCTCAACTGTAAGTGGCTTTTGTTAACGATTTACATATTTGCAGTTTTTTTAAACTTGTAATTTAAAAATTAATTGACGTTGATTAAACCATACGTGCTGCCAAAAAACAACAAAAAAAAAGATTGAGGACGAAGGTCATGTTTTTAATGAAGAATGGACTGCTAAATATTGCTTCACAACCGTTGGCAGCAAAGCAATCTGCTTTCTGTGCCTGAGTGTGTAAGCGTCTTTAAGGAGTACAACTTTTAAAAAAAAATTAATCCAACACATTTTGATTTCTGGCACTATTTAACGAACGAAGAGAGAAAAGGGAATTTTCAGGAGCTGGTTAATAATTTAGAGAAGCAGCAAACTGTTTCCACCAAAAAGTCTTTTATACAAGATGATGCAACCGAAGCCAGTTTTGTGCTGTCCCATAAGATTGTAAACGGAAAAGGTATTTTTCTGACAGCGAGTTTATAAAGGAATGCTTGTCAGATGCAGCAAGAATTATGTGTCCAGAACAGATAAAAAATTTGATAGCATTTCTTTATCAAGGAGAACTGTAGTCAGGCGTTTTGAAAAATTTAGCGTCATTTTGATGGACCAACTTCGTGATGCAAGCAAAGACTTTTTGTGGCACTCTCTTGCGTTGGACGAAGTACCGATGTACAGGATACAGCTCTTTTGTGATATATATACGGGAAATAAACACTCGACTTGAGCTTACCTGTAGCCATCTGCAAGAGTTAAACCTCAGCAGTCCGCCTTAGTGACCGGCACGGGTCACTGCAGGTTCACTCCAGACCACGATGTGACCGGAGTTCACCACACCAGCGGGCCAGTAACACACTGCCCCTGGTCTGGATAAGAGATTGATTGTTAGTATTGTGGTAGTGAGTAGTGTGAACACCCACACAGCGCCGCACCATGTGCACCGCACCGAGATACACTAGGTGGTATTAGAGAAGAAAGGAAGTAGAGAGAGAATGACAGTTTGATGCGCTAGAAAGAAAGAAGTGAACGTGATAACTAAAGTTCAAATGTTGTGAATAAACACTGTTAAAAAGACAACTGTTTCAGTCCCACATTTGTTACCTGTCTTAAATTAAAGCCTCCACACGGCTACATACCAAAGAATTATTTAGTGTTGAGCCACTCAAAGACACAACTAAAGGCCAGGGTTTATTCAATGCTGTTTAGAAATGTATTGCAAAAACTGGTTTGGTGTGGAACAAAATAGCAAGTGTAACAACACTGTGCTGACCATTCACTCTTATCTCTGCACTATTTTTCATCCATCATGAAAGTCTGTGCAAAGCTCCGTTGAATATCAAGCATGTTATTGACCCAGTTGTCAGTGTCAGTGTGATAAACCTCATCAGAGCCAGATTATAACCATAGGAAGTTCAAGGCACTGCTTGAAGATTTGGAAACTGAATATTAATAATATTATGATATTATCTACCACAGCAGGGTCCGCTGGCTGATCCTGGGAAAGACATTGAGGCGAGTGTGGGATCTCATGGAAGAAATCGTTATGTTCCTGGAGATCAAGGGTTTGTTTGTGACTTTGTTACTAACATTTTTAATGAAGAGTGGAAGTCAATCTTCATGATACCATTGACATTATGGAAAAGTTGAATGTCAAACTTCAGAGCAATATTTTTGTTTGCATATGAAATTTATGTGTATGTTAAATCATTTCAGACAAACCTTTACCTGTTCTCCAGGCAAGCAGGTGAAAACAGGTTTTCCCATTTCCCTTTGCTGAAACAGAAAACCATTTCTAGTGAAAAGGCTAACAAGTGCAAGGCTCAGTTGGATAACTTGGTCGTGAAATTTGAAAGGAGGTTCCAGGACTTCAATAAACTTGGAACCACTCTTCAATATCATCAGTTCACTATTTAGTGCAAAAGCTGATTCAGCCCCAGATGATATACAGGAGATGCTTGACCTAGAAGCAGATTATGACCTGATATAGAAGTTTACAAGTCATTTCTTTTGCTGGAGTTTTATGGATGTTTGTCAGCAGCAGCATTTCTACACTAAAAACCTTTGCTGCAAAACTTGTGTGAAAATTTGGGTCAACATTTATCTGTGAGCAATTTTTTTCTTGCATGAAAATAAACAAGTCTAAGAAACGATCGATGTTGACTTACTGCAATTTGAATGCCGTCATGGGAATCACAAGTAAACTTGTTCCACGGTTCAAGAACATCATCCAAAATTGTAAACAGTTACATACTTCTCATTAATTATAATTGTAATCTATGTTAAGCTTAAATGTTAATTATGTTCCTACTTCTCCATAGTTATTATGACTGTCAACAAACTTTTGTTGAAATAATAATGAATAATAAAATCTTATTATCAAATTAGAAACTGTTTCAGCTTGTATTTTAAAATGTAATGTACATATGTAATAGAGTGTGAAAGTGAAATAAAAGGACAAGTACATGGTAATTATCATTAATTTAAATTTAGGTGTTGTCAATTGTAATTGAATTATATGCGGCCCGCCTATAAAAATACAGTTTTCAATGCGGCCCTCCGTAGAAAAAGTTTGCCCACCCCTGAACTAAGGTATATGGTGTTGCAGAATGTAATATGTTATAAAAATAAAATGATACGCGATACGCGGGAAGGTAAATAAAAATATGTGTTCATAGGTGAATAAAAAAGTGAATCTTACCTGAATTAATGCCAACGCAGCTTGGACAACTACAGCTACAAAAGGGACAGCCACACATCGTAAACATCTACATCTGTTCCAGTGTTCGCCTGACTACATTGACATCTACAGCTACACCCGTGGCAGTAAGACAACTTGGGCTTCTCTGGATGTTCTAGAAGAGGCCAGTGAATGCGGTGATCCATCAGAGCAAACTGTCCACAACATTGTTAGTTTGGCTTTATAAAGCTTTCAAACTGGAGTCGTGATTGCTTGGTCCATTAAGTTTTATCCAATAGTATAGTGACATAGATGTTTTATCCATTAAAGGTGTAATTTAATTGTCTTTGCTTTTGTTGCTTCTGCAGTTTGTTTTGATATCTAAACCTATGCAAAACCCTAAACTTGTGTATTGAACCAGGGCTGATGACTTGTGCATAGGATGAATGATTTAGTCTTGTTTCTCTGCAAAGGAAAACAAAACTGTTTTAGGGACATTCATTTCGGAGAGTCTATGAGAAAAGACATTAGAGCTTAGAAGATAAACCATTACCGAACTTGTACTAGGTACTTAATAAGGAAGAAAAAGTACTAGGTACTTAATAAGGGAAAAAAGCAAGCTATTCTTAGCATAAGGTTAGAGAGTGGGGTTATGATGCTAAAAATAAGTAATATAAATATTCTTAGGTTTTTTTAAAGAAATAAATTGGAAAAAAATACATAATAGACACCTGCCGACAAAAAATTGCCATCATGAAATCTTAGACACATCATCCTGCCTAACTTTGACTAAACACAAGAACGTTCAAGTAACTCTTTTTTAAAAAATGATATTCACTGAAAAGTCACCAAGTTCATTCGCACGGGAAACACATCGGGTGACATATCGCTCCCCCTTCCCACCCGCTCGTATTTAAAAAAAGTTCAGAGCTACTGGGAAAAATTGGATGCCAAAATTTTTTATATTATAACAATATAATAAGGGAATGAAACGGACAAAAATTGGTGAGACTGCAATCAGGATTTTAGATAAACAAAGATATGTTATTAAAACAGGGTGTGAACAGGCCTGTGTTTGACAAGACGTTGCAGAACAACGGGTATATCACAACAATATTATTAGTGAGCACGGATGTTAATTCAATATGGCGGTGGCAATTTTGTACATTAACCACGAGCGAAAACAAATCCGAAATATTCCTCTGGATCATCAATCAAGAGTTTTCAAAAATATAGTAACATAAAAACATAACATTAGTTTACCTTAGAACTTTGTATTTAGCAAAATGAGGATGACGGAATCCAATCTGCTGTGTACATGGACTTGAACAACTCCCAAAAACCGCTTCTCGGGGATGATCGTACACTGACTGGCCGTATTTCCGTTTCGAGTTAGCCCGCTTATTTTACAGCGACCAATGAAATGAGAGAGTGTAAAGTTCAGCAAATAGTAACGCATTAGAGGTGTCTATCGAAATTTTCCATCAAGTTTACATACAAAACACAACTGGTTTGCTCCAGTTTCATGGAGATCAGCACGAAAGTCCATTCCATGGCCATCGAAGTGTGACGAGTGTTAACAATGGGGTTTAAACTGTCCAGGATGTGTCAACTGAAAACACGGTTTATTGAAATGGTGGCCTTCATACCAGAGGAGTCACTAGGGGGAGATGCGTGTGGTGCTGACCGCATCATGACAAGGAGTTACACCAAAATGTAAAATTGGTTCTATGCTCCTGTTACGTGGCACTGGCATACTTGGAGCAGATTTATGGGGTTAGTCGTGAGGGGGGTAACATCATGAACTGCCACACTGGGGGACACAAATCCTGGGGGACGCCTCTGCTTCATACACTGACTCTCGTACCTACTAAGATTATTGAATATTTTTTAAAACAAATAAATGTATCAAGGGTTAATTTTTTTTAGAAGTTAAACTAAATTTAATCATTCAATTTTTGGAAATACATTTTTAGGTGAATTAATTTGAGTAGCAGCTCTTCCCTGAATACCGAACCTTTCCATACCTGACCAAGTGTAGAGTATAATTAACGATCGCTGTCTGCGTTATGAAATAAAAATATTCGCTTAATAATTAAGCTCTATCTAGCAGTAAGACAAAATTAGCATCAAAACATATCCAATATAGGGGTCGTCCATATATGACGTTCCGCAATTTGGCCGATTTTTAACCCAACCCCCTCCCGTCACACTTCGTCACAAAAACTTAGACCCCTTTCCAATATGACGTCACAAAGCTGTGACCCCCTCCCCTTTCCTAAAAGCCATCTTTTCTTTTTGGAAATGAGCATGTTTCAAGTCACTTTTTGTCATTTAAGTATGTGTTTAGTGTATGGCTGCACTCTAATATCGTAACACGCGTAAATCCATGTAAAACGTTATAAAATAAATAGTAAGAAATCGAATATTTAATTGAAACTTTGATTTTTTGTGTTTTTACGTGACTTCCCAATTCTTAAAGTCCCCCCCCCCTCGTCACGCATCGTCTCCAAAGTGGGGACCACCCCTTCCCTAAGTGAGTGTTATCCTTTACGAACGGCCCCCAAGCATTAAACAAGAGAATTCAGCTGACTCCGATGGAGAGCTGAGTTGTCAATGTGAGAATTAGAGAATAAGAAAAGTGTATGTATTCAAAATTGTTAGCATAGTAACATTCCGAAACTGTTTTTCCTATTTCAAGTCCAATAAGCTGTCTTAAATTAACGAAGAATTAACAAATAGCTGATAAGATACATTCTTCTCAATATACCTACATTTACATATTGACTCATACTGCCCGAACACCAGTCATAGGAAGAAGTAATCATTTTCCATGGTGGATTTAAAAGGACATATCTTTAAAATTTGATTTACGTTGTCTCACTTATGGGTTTATTTAATTCCATCATTGATTTACATATTTGTAAGAACTCGTTTAAAAAATATCCTTCAGTTGTAAATGCTGCCAAAGTTTATGAACTATGTTCTTTTTATTTTTAGCAATGAAGTTTCTGTATACTGTTCCAAATGTCGATTAAATGTAATAATTTTTGTTCTGTTTTATTTATTTATTTATTTTTTATAATACTTACACTCACATCTGTCAAATGATTATGTTATTTGTTCGTTCTTAGTATTTTCAGTTTAAAATAAGTTTGTATTAATTTAGCGTATATTCCAATTTCATTTTTTATGACCGTGCGAATGACGTAAAATAATTAATACTAGATACTACATGTGGCGTAGCATACGCCGCAGACTTACTCATAGATAGTGCAAAGAAAAGGGCGGGGGGAGGAACGAACACAAACTTTAACACGAACAAATGGAGACAACGCGAGTGAACGTTGGGGGGACCGCCGAGGCATTTTTGGGAAGTATTTCGGACATCGCCACAATTTCTGCCTCGCCACCATACATTCCTGAAGTATTCATGTACTGAGCGTATTATTGAGGAGAGTGTTTGATTACGTTTCCGTCGCGAAGCAGTGTTTATTTTCGCTAAGAAAGGGGGGAAAAGAACGGGCATAAACATAAACATTTTTTTTTAAATTTAAATGTTGCCCGCTGGATCTTGAACCTAAGACTTGCCGCATGTCAGGGGGATGTAATAACCAATACACTACGAAATACATGTACTCTGTGATTGAACAACGAAACATGAATTCAAAAAGCATTGCTGGTCTCAAGACATGCCCAACCCCTCCACTACCTACGCTTTCCAACCGTTAACTGTGATTAGTTGACCCCAGCGAGAATCAATCGTCATGCTTGGTTGCACATACTCGTTATGCTTGGTTGCAGATACTCGTTTAGGTGAAGTATATACATATAGATTTCTAAATTTTTAATATATATTTTTTCCGAAAAAATGAAACGACATTATGTCATTACATGCTTTGTTTAATTAACATTTCAACATTAGGGCGTCCCTGAGTCATCCAACTCCGACTGGGTACCTAACACTAGTTAGGCGGCTGGGTAATGCGTGGAACCCACAAAGCCGTGGCTTGTGAACGCTGCATCACTTGTCAACAGATCATCTTCTGCATAGAAGGGAGCGTCTGTATAGATGAGATAAGATAACATTTATTTTTAATGTCTAACGTAGCTTATGTGTATAGTACTGTCATTAAATTAATATGTGTATTGTAGGCGTTCTCACATATCACAAACTTTCTTGCAATAAATCCTTGAAATACTATTGTCAACAAAATAACTTTAATATGAACACTAAGTACACGAATATCAAATTAAGGTTACACTTCGTGGAAACATCATCACTACATTCTAGCAATCTTGAATAATACTCTCGAACCTTCTTCCCGCGCTTTCACACACGTGACCTCTCCGTCATCCAACTCGTGATTCACACGTGACATTCATCCCCATCCTTCAAAAAAAATGTTTATGAAATAAAACATTTTTGGCCTTAATACAATAAAATTCAATTATATTCATATATTCATCATCATTGGACTCTCACTACACAATGTCTAGACGTGAAAATCAAGGAGAAAAAAATCTGTAGGACTTTGCCTACATGTACTGAGAAAATGAAACTGAAACTTAAACACATCTGTAATTTTAAGTAATTAAAACAACATTTAACAATCAATATTCATAAAATTAAGTATATTATCCAATGAAATGCACACATTGCTTCTTTTCCTTTGTTCTGTAGATAATAATACTAATAATAAAACAGTCTCTGGTGTTATCGTTTATGAATTTACAGAATGTCTGTATTTATTGTCATTCTACTTAATATGTCTGCAACCACATGGTCTTATCCTTTAAAAGGTTTAATGTCGAATTTGTAGTCGGCTAATAGCATAGCCCAACGAAAACCCATATCTGCTGAAAACATTGAGTAATTCAGTGCATATACTTTTTGCATCTATTCTTTTCAGTGGAATAGCTTCACCTCATCTGGTGGCTATGTCCACTATGGTAAGAGCATGCATATGTTTTTTCTTTGACATCTTTTTGAATGTTCCTATTAGGTCTATGGCAATTTTCTCGAATAAGAAGTTTGCCTTGTCAGATGACTGTATTGGGGGTGACCTGCGAAATCAGTAACTTTCTTGTGGCCTTTAAAAAATATATAGAATATTTTTATAAATGTCTATTTATAGGTATATCATCTTATTCGGCCTCTTTAATTACTTCTTACATAAATTTGGCATGCAATGATAAACATGTTCCCCACCTTTACTTCGTTTCAATTACAATTATTTATTCATGTTTATTAATTTATAAAAACCATCATATAATCGACTAATTTGCCGTCCATAAATGACGTCACGCGTTTTTGGCTGATTTTTCACCCCCTCCGTCCTCGTCACACGTCGTCACAAAAACTTAGACCCCTTCTTCAATATGATGCACTAAAGTTTTGTCCACCCCCACCATAAAATCTGTATTTTCTATTTGAAAATAAGCATGTTTCAAATCAAATTTTTGTCATTTAAATATGGTTTTAGTGCAAGGCTGCACTCTAATATCGTGACACGCGTTTTACGTAAACGTCATTAAATAAAGTGTATGTAATCAATATTTAAGTGGAAATTTTATTTAAAGTTGTGCGTTTTGACGTGAAGTCACATTTCTCAAACACAACCCCTCGTCACACATCGTTACAAGTGTATGACTCCCCTCCCCGTCCCAGGTGCGTGGCGTCATTTATGGACGGTCCCTAAAAAGGACCGCTCATTGGAGACCGCCCCGGGCGGCAAACATTCTAGCTACGCCACTGGTCCGCTCCTTTCTTTCTAGGATACCAAAATATTTTTTTCTCCAAAAAATGTATACTTCGTTTCACCTACGTTTTTAAGCGAATGCATCAACCTTAAATATACTTGTTTACAAATTATCTAATTTCCAGAAACAAAAACAGGAACAAAAAGGGAGCATGGATAGATAAAAAGTGGGCTTAATGATATAATTTACAAAATATAATGTCTTATCTGAAAACGGGAATCATCAAAGAATTGAATCATTTTGTGAAACAGCAACATATAAGATTTTGGAATCCATCGCTAAATATATACATACTAGCGAACACCCGTCAAAAATGAGGGAAGTTTTCAGCTGAAATCTATTTATATTATTAAAAATGCACTTTTTTTAGAGCCCCTACGGCACCGACCATTTTCAAAAGCCCAACTAACTTGTCCTTGTTTGATAAATACGAAATATTAAACTTTCTGAAATGTACACAAAGTATTTTAAAATAGGGGTTGCAGGGCGCCTGCGGCGCCCCGTTTATTTTATAATTTTATATTTAACCACCATCTAATTCTCTTTTTACAATGTTCCCTTTTCTAAAATTGAAAATATGAGCTAAATCAATGACGTCATATAATATTTTTTACAGCGCATCTTTAATTTGCACACCTTTTGGTGCATTGGTGCAGTAATTTGGTTTTCCCTGCTTTCTAAAATTAGTAGCGTCAGGACAGACTGACTTGCGTGACAATTGCAAATTATATAGTTTTAATATATATATGTATATATTATGGCTTTATGGCAAGCCGGATTTGGCCGGATTTATGAAGTGAAATTCTGCCGAAGCCGGAGCCAGATTTGTAAAAATTGCTGGATTCTGGATCTGCCGGAGCCAAAATCCGGTATATCTCTAATCATAACTAGGGATGTCAATATAGTTGAAAAAAGCTGCGCGGGTACTCGTCCAAAACGCCGCATAATTTTCGCGTCATGACGCCTATAGAATGTAACCTAGCCACTATCCATGCACCTCATTTCACACAGTAAATAACAGCATACTTCCAAAACCATACTATTGTGCTCTAAAAACTATTATTCCTGCTGTAAAATGCATTCGCCATACTCATAAACTAAAACTACAGTAAACTGAACATTCAAACAAAATGCTAACAACAATGACGTAGCGTTCAGCAGGTCATAGTCTCCAGCTGCTTGAATGTTATGTCTGCTAGGCGGCGGTCAATGTTCCCTCTAAGGTTTCTGTGCAACTGCAAAGTAAAAAAAAAGTCGTGAGCAAAGTTGAACAGCATCCATTTTTTGTGCAATACTACACAATTTGCTGCGCGGTTATTAGTCCGTTTTGTCGAGGCCGTTTTGAAAGTTCACGGAAAGAATTCATTTGTTATAAGGAAAAATATATTTTAAAAAAACGTTTAAAGGGAAGCAATCAACCATTGAAAAGTTCTCCAAATATATGTTGTTGTTTCTCTTTGATTAGTAAAGAATTCCTTTTAGACTTACGTTTTGTCAAAACGTATTATTGTTTTGTTTTTATATTTTTGTAACTCACTTAACATGGACGAGGACGCAATAATCTTCTGTATAGAATGACCAACTGGTAGCAATGATGTTATTGCAATGCTCAGGATCTGGTTCGCTCATCTGGCCGTTATTTTATTAAAGACCTGAAGACTTAATTTTACGATGACATTCATTTTAATTTAATTATCATTCAGATCGGTGATTTTGTTGTTGTAGTTTTTTTTTCAAATGTATTAGGAGTTATAAATAGGTTATATTATTAGATTTTTAAAAATAGAAATGACAAGCCCTATAGAAAGTAGCCATTGTTTATTTGATGCTGAATATTATGTAGGTCGTAAGTTTAAATTGTGTAGAAAGAAGTGATTAGTTTGGAGTTGCTTACAGTGGTGTTTGGTTATGGATACAAGTTTCACTTTACGATTAGTGTTTGTTTTTTTTTGTTTTTTTTTGCCTTCCAAAGTCAACAGAATAAAACATGTACGCTTTAAGAAACATTATCAACATACCTTACTATGTGTATTTCAAAACATACCTGGCTATCATGTTTATCAGTTGAAAGAAATCATTGTCATGTAAGATGTAACTATGGTAAGTATGAGGACAATTAATTTGTAAAGAGTTCCATACCTATTACTTCTTGCGCCTTGTTTGTCCTAAAGGGGGCTTAATTCGTCTCATGTGTAACAGGTCCAGTATTAGCTAGTCCCCCATCACTAGGGATTAATAGTAGAAAATAAAGAAATTTGCTGCAAGGGTTCAACCTATTTAGTAACCTCAACATTGTCTGTTAATCATAGTAGGACAATAAAAATTTTAAAATCCAGAAATCTCAGAATGAGCAGACCCGTGTCCATTCGCGCTGTCCTTGAGTTTGTCGGTCATTGTCGTTGTCACAGCTTGTTTAACGCTTTAGTCAACTTTAACGCCTACTTCATGTTTATGTACCTTTTTTTAAACACCCGCTTATACAATGGGCCATGATTTCTAACAATTATGAAACAGATTTTTACTTTGTAATAAATGGACTATTTCGTCTTGGACTCAGGGACTCGTTTATTTTATTAAAACTCACAATTTGTTTCTATACCGATTAAATATCAGATTCTGTTAACCCCCATCACCCCC